>JAHZMW010000963.1:0-25016 GCA_027743745.1 Alloscopus bannaensis | reverse complement strand
AGAAAAATATTAGTACCTGAATTTAAATCGGCAGGCGACTGTTGTAAAAATCGACCCAGAAACTGATGACAGGAAAGGAAAAACTTGACTAAACTCTGATTACTCCTACATACGAGGTATTTGTGTCAAATTGAAGAGAGAAAGTGGAAAAACAAACAAGACTAACAAAGAGCTAGTTACTTCAAGTAACTAACTTGCGTTGCAAGTTGGGATTGAATTGAATGGAATCTTTTTCCTTTACTCATGAAATGGTTTGTTTTTGTTTGTGTCGTCGTACATTTCAGACTTGGCGATTCCTGTTTGTTGTCTCGCTTCTCCACCTTCTTCTGCTGGAGATGTTTGACTTTAAATGTTTCCCCCGCGCCGAAGGGCAACTCTATGACTTGGCTGTTATGCGTTGATTCAGGTGACGCGTGAATTCAGATAGTTGCGTTCTTGCGTTGTCGCAAAACTTTGTTCTACTTTTTCTACTTTTTTCGTACTTGGCCGATAGCATAATAGTATGTATTTTACTTTAAATAGTCCACTTTCAACTTTTATTCTAATTTATTGGAATACATACATGCGTACATAACATTTTCAAACAATTTATTGGATTTATAAATCCAAAAGTATCCCTCACAAAGGAAGTTCTTTTCGTTGTTTGCATATTGTTTCAAGGACACACTTTTTCTAGTCGAGCGAGATTTAGAGATTAGTCAAAAAAAGTTTTTGCCAACAGATTAACCTACTGAGCACTACTGAAGTATTGATTAATATTAAAAATTATTACGACAAAGATTCCATAATATACATGCACTTCATTCAAGTGTGTAAGTCATTTTGTGTTTCAGAATCTAAAATCAGAGAATATATAATCGTTCTGGAATTACTGGAAACCTTAATGGATTCAAAAGCGAAGTCCTTCAAAGAATATTATTGTTTTGTCAATTGGACATTTTGAGGTTCATCAAATCATCAATGAGTACTTCAGGATTGTTCAAAGGTTACCGATGTGGTTATGGAAGAATAGACTCCCGGGACGTATTTACCGAAAGAGGCATACTTATGGCCCATAAGTTATGGGGGCAGAGCCCTGGAAAGAAATCAGGTTGAAATGGTAAGGAATGTGGATATACAAATTTCAAAACTTTTAACTCAAAACTGTAATTTTCATGGTAGTATGCTTGGTGGGATAGGATTGGCTTTTATAAAAGCTGGTCTATTTCCCTAATTTTAATTCAAGATAACTCATTCATAATAACAAAAAACCCACATTAAAGCAATTCCTCGAAGAGAAAATTAAGGACACATTTATGATTTAGGTTACGCAAACAGTACGCTGTAAAGAGGCTTGATTTCTTCCACATTCTGAGATTAGCCATTTTAGCAAAGCGTGTCAAATAATCAGTTGTGAATTTGTGGCTGTATACGGAGTAGAATAATATGATGTAATATACGGACTACAAATCTGCATTCTACGTGGAATCTCTGATACATACGAAAGTTTACACCAGTGGTCTGAATACTCCTAATTTCATTTTATGTTTATTTGAGAAGCACTCAGATACTCAAGGGCGACTCAAACTATGGAACATGACAATCCTGATGATCGTGATAGTATGCTCCATTTTAGCATTACATTGAATGTACAGTTTGTAATCATATCACAACCTTTGTTTATTTATCCAATAACTAACCATTTCATGAAGGAAACTCATTATCATGAAATGAGTAATCACTGATTCCGTAGCATGCATGTCCTCTCTCACTAGTCTACAAAGATAATATCGATATCACAGACTAGAAACGGTTTTTGTAATATTACAGATTTGACGGGCAGCCAATAACCACATCCATTCAGATTCATTCGACATCCTCATGAATATATTTAGACGATGGAGATGATCTAAAATGTTCATTAAAGAGGATAGACTTGTAATGTAATTTATTGCTCTTCCTCGAATCATCTACAAAGCATTTTATCGTGTTCGTGCGTATTATGTTCACTAAATGAAGTTATCATCACTATCATGCTCAACAAAAGCCATCACTTATATATAATAAACACAAACAAACTATGTGCAGTGAGAGCTGTCTACTCCTAACTGGCATGACTCAACTGAGAAAGTTTAAATATAAATATACGAACATCGTACATTACACCACGGAAGTTTTAGTTTGTAAACGCGTTTACCCAGTGCAAACTCTGTTCACTATCTGGATAGACAACTGAAACCACAACTGAACCTGCTAGTCGGCAAAGTAAATAATACACACCACTTTTAAAATAATATTTGCATACTTGCTGTCTACTGCGCGATGAAACTGTGAGGTAAAGTACACTATGTAGAGTACAATGTGTAGCGTTAATAATTCGAATTCTGTTCTTTTAGTGTTTTTCGTTTCATAAGTTCGTTACTATTTTATAGGGCGAGTTATGTAATTTTTTAAAATGTTTCTGAATTTCTGACTTGACAGCCTCTGGTAATTTCATATTTATGGATATTTGTTCAATGATGGGTAAGGTTACTCACAGTGACTGAAAATGAACTAATTTTTTAAAATGTTTCTGAATTTCTGACTTGACAGCCTCTGGTAATTTCATATTTATGGATATTTGTTCAATGATGGGTAAGGTTACTCACAGTGACTGAAGATGAACTCAGCACGCTATTTTAGAGAAAGTGAGTGAATTGCACAGAATGCCGAATGATGTGTACCCTGTACGTGTATGTGGCTTACGATATGTATGAATCAGTGAATCTTCGTGTTCAAACCACCAGCGTCGACCACAGTGAATGATGCAGATTCTAAAAAAGTGTAATAATTATGCAATAGTGCAGTTTCAGATACATACTAAATACGAGCCCTGTCTGTGACACTTGCACTCGTCTAACTTACATCAAAGGATGTCACCAGCAATGGATTCCGGTGAAGCTGCATCGTCCCCGTATAAGATTATGGTAGTCGGAGATGGGTACTTACACTTACTAAAGCAAAATTTCGGTTCCAACTTTACAAGCTCAAAATTTAGATTGATGTTAACATTTAAACATACAAAATTGTGTTTTCCGTTTGTGCCAGAATGGTTGGCAAATCCTGTATGTGCAAGTCTTATGTCAGAAAGACCCCTTACATGTTTTACCAACCGACCATGTAAGATATGTGTGAACGTTTACATTACAATTACATGATTGCACGCTTAATTAAAGTTAACATTCATAAACACCCTTCCAATTTTGGTTTACTGTGACTTATTGCAGAAGCGATACTCATGAAATCACCGTTACCATTCAGAGCAACCAATATTCAGCAATTTTGTGGGATACGGCAGGCGTGGAAGAGTGGGATCGTCTAAGAGCTTTGGACTACAATAATGTATGAAAAAATAAATAATACTTAATGTAACTCGCATCTAAATCAAAACTAAAACTTGACTGTTTCACTTCAGACGGATTGCTTTGTCTTGTGTTTTGCAATTAATAACCCGACGTCATTTTCAAATATCGAATCGAGGTGGACGCCAATTCTCAACCGGCACTGTCCCAGTGTACCTGTTCTCCTCGTCGGTACGAGAAGCATATCGCTTATGCAGACGAAATTTCTTTCTTCTTTCAATTTCATTTTTAAGTGTAGTTTGAATTATCATTTGTAGGAACAAAAAGTGACATTCGAACACCAGCCAACACATGGATTTCTCACGACAAAGGAGACGAGCTCAGGGTAAAAATTAAGGCTGTGAGATACACCGAATGCTCAGCAAAGTCAATAGCCAGCATTGAAAGTGTTTTCATCCAAGCGTTGACGATCGCAGAGAAACACAGACAAGAAAGAAATGACACGAAACGTCTTTGTCGAATACTGTGATTAAAGTTTTTCTCAGAATTACGTAGACGAGTGTGGCAGTTCTTGAAATATATTTATTTACGTGCCATATACTGTACACGATAAATGGTTGCTGGAAAGTGATTGAATTGGAAAGATCTCAAACCGCTATTGTTGCCAATAAATTGTCGTCGTGAGTCGCAACCTGGATGATTCTGTTTGAAGATATACTGTAGAAAACAACTGCAGGAGAGGGGTTGGATTTTGGATATAAAGAATTACTCGTAGACGAAGCGTGTGAACATTGTAAGCTGAAAACACAAACCTACAAAGCTGTCAAGAATTGGCGAAGTAAAGAGCAGCGTCTTAATGCAAATGTTGAAGTGATATTAAGCAGTAGAGAGCAATACAACACCCTTAACTTTCAGTAAAAAATATAAATAGTAATATAACCATACACATTTAGTGAATCATTATACGGGTATGTATTTATGTATTTGCATTCCACTGCTTTACGTAGCAGAATTATTAGACAACGAATGTGAGCCACTCTAAATAAGAAACATAACACTAATCAAGTGTTTGCTCATGTCGATTTAATATTATTTTACTGTATTGTACTCATGCAATTAATTGTTCATCTATTTTAATAAACATATGTCGTAGCAGACGTATGCTGCTGACAGTCACTGCGACAATGACTGTAATAATGAGCTCCCTTCGCTTCCCTCTAGTAAACTTTCACTTCAATCGAGCAGAAAGATGTAGAGAAAGGGCTTGCGTAGTGTGACAACATTGCGCTGCAAAATTTTCAAGCATTAAATCCTGAAACCTGTTTGTTGCTAATATATGTAAGTATTAAAGCGAAAACATGAAGACTTTTGTTGCATACACTCTCTTGCTTTCCATAAGCATAGCCTGGAGCTCTGAGGTTTTGGTACAACTTGAGCCGCAAATTCCTGACAATGATGAGTTTTACAGAGAAAATTGGAAGAAAGGAATGGACCGATTTTCTGGGGAAACCCTAAAAGTCATTATTCTGGTAATACAAATACAACAATTCTGTTTCCAATAATAGAGAGTCCCTTTAAGCAACATTTTTTTTCAGACAAGTCCACCTGAGACGGAGAAGATTGGTTATCTCCTGGAGTTGAGCAATGGGACACCTGTTCACCTGGATGGAAGCAGCGTTCAAATGCTATGGATCCTTCGGGATTTTTTAAACATTGTGTAAAGAGAGGCATTTAAAGTGTTATGCGAACTTTCTTCTCTTAATGTTTTTATTAGGCAAATTATAATGATAGGTTAGATATTCATCTCACCAAGGACTGGGACGTCGCTTGGAACGCTGTAGCTGCCGGAAATGTCGACTTGGGCGCTCCGCTTCGGACCATTCAGTACCATCTCACCGTCCAGGGAGCACTTAGGAACGTGACCATCTTGCATCCTATGTCATCCATGCCATCCGTAATCTACTTCCGAGAGCCTCCAGTGACCAGCTTTAATCATGTCATTTTTGGACCTTTCAGAGCAAACACGTGGAATGTTTTACTGCTAACTTGGTTGGCGAGTGTGACTATTTGCTATTCAATTCACCAGTATTACGGCCCAAGTAAAAATTTGCGATCTGATATTCTTCTTTGGGCCACTGCTATGATTAGTGGGAGAGGTAATAGCATGAGAGAAACTTAAACTGATAATTTCAAGTTGTATCCAGTATTACGGCCCAAGTAAAAATTTGCGATCTGATATTCTTCTTTGGGCCACTGCTATGATTAGTGGGAGAGGTAATAGCATGAGAGAAACTTAAACTGATAATTTTCAAGTTGTACGGACGGAAAACTTTTGGTAAAACTAAAATGTTCTTCTGAAGATCATCCCGTGAATGAAAATTGTTCTGGAAAGCTATCTCTACGAATCGCTATGCTGTCCGCAATGTGCCTGACCACAATAGCATTGGCAGTTTACACTGGAAAGATAGTTGCTTACTTTTCGATGAAGAATACAGTGATCAAGTCCCCCGAGGAATTGTTACGTTATGGGTACACTCTGAGCAGCTTTAGTCACGTACATATTGACCGTATTTTTCAGGTAAGTATTAATTATCTAAAAATGTAAACCAAATGCAGCAAAAAAATTTTTGCTGTCTACCTCTTGATTCTTTTAGACTTCTAAAAACAAGCGACAATTGATGAAGACCTCACTCCACAATTTTAAAAGTGGGCAAGACTCAACTTTTAAGTTGGTCGCACCCGGAAATCCCGATCCACGGTATGCATTTCTCAGCCACCCAGATGGGTTTTACATTTACGGCAGATTTTACAACAATTACTCCAAAGAGTTGTGTGGGATTTTCTTCATTTTCATCCACGATCAAATCTCCTCGCGCTATGTACTTAAAGAAAGGCTCTCCGTTCCGAGAAATTCTCAACTGGAAGTGAGTAGTAATTAACCATCCTTTCATATTGATGATATCTTCTTACACCTATTATGCTATTTTTGCTATAGAATTTTGCAAGCAATCGAGCGTGGCGTCAACCACCGCCATCAGAGCAGTCATGCCAAAAAGTACCAGTACATGTGCTGCACTCGAAAGGAATCTTTTGAGGAGCTGTCTCTGAATCACACTCTCTTCCCATTTGCTGTCCTTGTGACAGGAGCCATTTTAGCTCTCGTTATCGAGATTGCTGTGGTCTACACAAAGGTGTGCAAGCTACTTGGCTGTAGTGGAGAAAGTGGCCAAGACTGGCATAAGCTGGAAAGGAGTGAAAGCACATTAGAATATGGCATTTCTAATACGTGATTCAGTCAAAAGTATCTTTAAGTTATCAAGTCATCATTAAAAGTCAGCTAACGTAAGGACACATTTAATTTCGCATCATATATAATGTTGTGGTGATCATATTCAGATATCAATATCATTTCCACTACCTAAATATCATATTTGCATGACCAACCACCATGTAATAAAAATGATGAGGAGACGTGCGGTGAAAATGTCCTTTCACCCTACACTACACCATCTTCGACTCTCCATCAGTGACGTGCGTGTCCAGTTTCATGAGCCGATGACACATTCGAGTAATTAGGTGGGAACACAAACACGAACCAGAAGGGTTTTTATGACCTATGGGAAAGTGCGACCACACCCTACGTAACTACGTATGTACAAATCATATCAACTTGTATTTGGAAGAAATATAAGAGCAATATATATGGAAGCTGCTAATCATCATCCCGACACCAATGACATGATGAAAAATGTGAAAGCAGAGACGAGTGCATGAGCGTGTCTCTGGTGAATTGAAAATGCGAACATATGTAGGTGAGTGTTTGCAAATATGGCCCATTTTGCAAAAAATTGCAGCTTTCGACAATGTAGTCATATAGTGTTCTCCATTCGGTTTTATTGAAACAATATCCACAATAGGGATACATAAATGTAATATAATAAGTAGTTAACTAGCACAGCCACAATGGAGTATTTGCTCCAGTCTAGATTTTCAGGATTTTGAAAGAAAGCGTCATCGCAGTAGTTTCCTCTCAAGAAAATCCAGCTTAAAAATTTATTTGGATTGGTGGTCTGCAGATGGAGTACTGACATGTGAATGATATAATGCTAAAGCTAAAAGACAAGAACTACTGGTGGATTCTTGCGGTAATCAGTTTGGTAAGATAATTTGTATTCAGTATAATTTTTTATGAACTCGATTTCTACTTGAAAATATATCTTATGCAATTGATTTTACAGAGCAATGGCATATGTATCGTTGTTTTGTCTGGAATTATGTTTCACCAAATGTTCTACCTCCTCAAGCAGCAACGTCTGCAGAAAGATGCATTCGAGCACGTGCATCGCGAACCCTTCAAGAATTCCAATTGGATGAAATCCGCCATCCCGTTGGTGATTGCGTGTACCTTAGGAATCGTTATTGGCGCATTACAACTGGCAGCGTCCATAATCTGCTTGGTTATGGACAACTCTAAATCGTTTTACGTAAGTTAACCTATGATTTCTGGCTCACGCGCTAGGAATAAGGACTGTGACGGATAATGACTGTAAAGCCATTTGTCAACTTTCACTTTTGAAGGAAGTTGGAAAATATAGATTTATTACAACCGTACAACTCCAATCTTATGAAGAATATGAAAATAAATAGAATTTTATCGTAATTTATAATTAATCATTCTCTTTCATCCAGTGACTTTTCATGTGTAAATTTTTATAGCGAGTGATATGTCAATAAATCAAACCATTTGATATATATTATTTATGGTCGATAATAAATAATGTGCTCATCATCTCTTTTTTCCTGCTCTACTTCCAGCGCAGAAGAGTAGGCTGGCTAATATGGATGGCAGCCGGGATCATTATCTTCACACTGTCCACACTCAGTTTTTCTTTGGCAGTGATGCTCAAAGCTCATCAGTATCGAGATCCTCAAAACAGTATATCCTTCTGGACCAATTATCAGTTCAACACTGAGGTCACTCATCATACTGAAGGTCACGCTTTTTGCTCCGCGCTCGCTTGGAACTGCTGCTTCCTTCTCGCCTCGATTGCTGTTGTTGCCTTAAAAGTGTTCCGACCTCAGAAGACTCCCCATTATCTTCTCGGCATGTGAATGACAGAGACCAGAAGACGAAAGTGATTGCTTGCAGATCAGGATTTCGCACATAAGTATTGAAGACAGGTCCGGATGATAATTCAGCCACGAAAAATTACGTAATCGCTTGATGTTGAAGTGTTGATGTAAACGATGTTGTTCTTCAAAAGTTGGCGTGAACATTCAGTTTAAACGTCTTGTCCATTTCTGCAACACACTCGTCGGAAAGCTGCAAAAACACCAATTATTTTTATGATCACATACATTGTTGCACTACACAATATCTTTACATGGTCCATGTTAATGCTTTAAAAAATCGTATTTTTCTGGAATTGTTCAACTTGAAGCATAATCGTCTTTTGCGTATACCTGAGATCTCCAAATATCCAACGTTTTCAATCTCGCCATTTTCAAGATAGCCAAGTATCCCGTGATGTCTGAGAACTGCGGAATTCCGTACTCAATACTGGACAGGTTTTTCAATTGTAAACTTTTCAGATCTGTAATTACATCAATAAATGAACCAATAAATGTGTTATAGTTATAAGGTATGAAAAACCGAGTTACAAAGTATCCACACAAATCACACATTTTTAGGGATTTTTTTATCATGATCTCATTCTTTATAGTAATGTTCTCAGCACGCTATATTATGCTCAAACTAAAACAGGATTTGGTCGCTGAAGGGTAAAATGGGCAATAAAGGTTTTTTTGGTAAAACTATATGCATGTATATTAGGTGATGTCGCTTGGACTTACACTTGAGACTAGTCAATGAGTATCCAGTTTCGAGAAAGTCAAGATTCACTTTAGAAATCCTATCCTCTGCATAAATCTTCTTGCAAATCGCCTCCGGTATGCCCGTCATCACGTAATCAATGCACACACTACTCGTCTGCTCATCGTCACGAGGCGGCATGTACTCGGGTACGTTATGCCTCCTCCTGCTGCCCTGGAGGAAACTGATGCAGAGCTCCTCGAGTCGCTCCAAAAAGCAGAAGATATCCGACAAAATGTTCACACTCGTCGGCATCACAGTCACGTCCAGTCTCTTCAGTTCGGGGAATGTATTCGCAATCTTTGGTATGATCCCTGTGTTCACTCTCATTTTTGGTAACCTCAACTCTTGGAGGGTGTGGCAGACGGCTTGGGAGTGGAGGAATGCGTTCCAACACGGCTCCCACGCGTAGCTCTGTAAAATCAATTTCCGAAGTTGCGGAAAACTTCGCTTGTAGCTCAAGGTAAAAGGGAGGCTTGTTTCTTCCTCTCGATAAGAGCGCCAATGAGCAATTTCCAGCGTTTCCAGCTTCGGTAAGCAAGGGAAGGTTGATTCGTCTTCGGAATAGATTTTCCGGTCCTTCTCCCAAACGTTGGTACTCAGCGTTCTCAATGTGGAGGCGCATCCCGCGAAGAAATTAAAGAGACTTGAGGTCCGAAAGTGGACATTTTGGAATCTGAGCTGAATGCTAGCGAGCCTCTGGAAGTCAGCCTTGTCCAGTAATTCCAGGTGGATATCATGCAGAGGCACTTTGAGCATGAGGGCACGAAGATTTGCGAGGGTTCCGTAGGTCTTTGAACATTTGACTAGCGCCAGGAAATGTTGCTCAGTCTTTGACACGTCTCGGTCTTGGAGGATCAAGTCCAACTTTTCTAGATTCACACTGGCCCTCAGTAACCGCTCGAAGAGCACATGGCCCTTCAAGCACCTTTGGTGCTTGCCTCCAGGGGAGCTGTAGTAATTGGCTGGGAGGAGCTCTTCATAATGCAAGTGTTTCAAAACAGGTAACTCAGAAAGTGAGGAGAAGAAGGAAGATTGGGCGTAATCGCGGATTGCGAGGCTTCCAGTGATTTGATGAGAGTCCTCTTGGTAAGTTAAGTATAAACTTTGAAGAAATAGACTGCTCGTGGAGAAAAAGGATTCTAAGGATTGAGATCGATTTAAGGCGAGGATTGAAGGTTGTAACACAATGGTTCGGTGCGGTAATGGGTAAAGTGAGGATTGAATGAGTTTGAGGAATGTATCGAATTGCCGCTTCCCATCACCGAAGAGGAGGCGATGTCTGCATTTTGAGGGGAGGAGCTTGGTGCCAATCCGACACCATGAGTGGCACACAAGCCGGGCGCGCTTCAAGTCGGTGAGTTTGAGGTACTGGAAAACCGATTCTAAAACCTGTGTAAAAACCCATCAACTTATGTTAAACCCATTTTTTCTTATGCATTTTAAATTCAATTTTTTAGCTAAAAAAATTAAAATTAAACGTTTTTAAAAAGTATATTAAAAACTTACACAATCTATAAACAGCGGGTTTATATTCACACTCTCACAAACTTCCATTTCCTGAAGGAATATATATATCGTCACCTTCAATAACGCCACAAAAAACTCACAAGTGGGAAACCTTCAAAATATTATTTTTTATTTATTCCTGTTTTTTATAAGATACACGTGCTTGCTTTTCGTATGAATGAAGGTAGCTTCCACAAGTCGGAAAAATCCAGACAAAAAAATTGAGTTCTAGGTCAAAGCATCCAACCTTTTTTATGTTAGGTCATCATCACGATCGAGTCTTCTGAATCACTCGAGACACTATCTCACTCTCCAATCAGAAAACCTCTATTGATTCATACGCTTTTTAGGAATAGGACGTTCCTCTTAATATATTTACTGATTTTAATCTCAAAAGGTCTTCCTTGTTAACTGGAACTTTAGCTCAAGTATAACTGTTAACTGGACGAGTAGCGTTGTTCGTGGTGTGAAATGATGAATGGAACAAAATCTTCTTACCACTTTGCCACCATCCCAAATGTCCTTAATGTTTAACGGAAGCAAATGGGAAATGCTAATGCATATTAAAGAAGCTTTTCAGCGTAGTTTCTTGTCTAAGAACTGGGTGCGCGTATGTGTACGCGTTTTTGCTGAGTTGTTGAGAATATGTGTTGCGCAAAGAGCGAATGATGACTGACTGCCAAACTCAAGTGTTAATCGCTGACATTCAAATTCACATGCTTATGGGTTCTGCTCAGAATACCATTAAAACTCACCAACTCACTGTATTCCCTTCACTGCTCACTTTTTTATACTCTCCCGTGTCTGTCTTCACAATATTGCTCACGTTGAGCACGCTTACGTTTCGCATGCGCAATAACGCTGGTGATATATAGGAGCGAGGACTATTGTCTTGAGACTCTTTAAAATCTATACTGTCTCCTCTAATGAATAAAAAATTTATTCAGAGTCTATAGCTTCTAAGAAAAAACCAGCTAGGAATTTTACAGTAGTTTTGTAGTACACACTAATGCATATGCAAATCCCAGGTTTCCACTCACGAATGAACTTGACGGATTATTTAAAGCATTGTCAATGCCTCTAGACGTCAACTCAGACACAAGAGGATAAAAGCTGAAAGCCGACCAAAGTCGAAAGTGTGCAAAATCCCTGACAAACAAAACTGACGGTACATAGCCTTTCGTCACACGATCTTTCTTAGAATTGGGTACATGAGTAAATCGGGATCTTGTTCTCCTTACCGAAGTTTATAGGGTCACACACGACAACCACGTCTGCGGTAACCATTCGCCGTATGCAACCCCAATAGGCTTTCCTGAAAACAAGGGAATCTCCTCTCTTCTAAAATCACGAGTGTTGTTTTTTCGCGTTGAAAGCTTCGCTAATGAGAGATAAGAACATGTACTAATCTTGATAGCAAGTTTGAAGAACTGATGAACACGCAAAAAATCACTCCTCTGGACGCATAATATAAATGACTGGGAGGCAAACGCGATACGAATCCTATCTAAGAAAATCTTTCGAGACACACGAGTTTACGACTTCTATCATTTATTGCAAAGGAAGGATATATGCCTATGTAACTCAATTTTATTGCACAGTAGATGCGCAGGTGGATATATTACTCTTATTTACCTGCTGATAACAATTGGATATACGCTGTCATTATTCATTAGGGAGTAATATTAAGTAGATTGGGAGAGTAGTGTACATAGTTTTTCCTCAGCGAAACAACAGCAGCTTCTTCATGATCATCATTATCGTCATTACAATATAAGATATTTTATGCCAAGCCTTAGTCAAAGGATATTTGAAGCGTATAAAAGGAAAAGAAGGAAGCAACAGAAAAGGAACAGAGTGCTTCTCATTACTTTTCTCTCCAAATCTTGTACACCACTCGAATACATACATCACCTTAAAAAGACAAGACGAGCTTATCAAGACGGTAAAAAAAAATTTTGCAAAAAGCCGGGCCATGTGATAGCAGTGGTGTGGTGGTGATGGCGATGATGATGCTGATGATATGCGATCATTACTACTTTTAGATAGGAGCCCACCATCTAATCCATATTACCGTTTATACGATGATTGCATTATAATTTGAGAAAGAGACTCCTTCTGCAAAAACAAAGAATAGAGGCGAAGGAGTATATTAGGTGGTATATATATGTACATTATTATTTTTTATACTACTTCTTCACTACAACACAGGATACAGATGCTATCGAGTGTAGTAAAAGGAAAGGAATGGGTTGTAAAAAACAACTGTTGTGTGGTGATGGTGGCGCGGTTGCTTACCTTGCCTTGCCTTCAGAAAAAAAAAGGTTTTAATGGAATATAACAACTATATAGTGGTACGTGCATCGTATAACTTGCTTAACTTGGTGAGTGAGTGATGTCATGTCTCTCTGTTAAATTAAAACATGATGTCATTTTTGACAAACTGCACACGTACTTTCCTCATTACTCTGAACCGTAGTCGTTGTTGTTGAGGCGTTTCTCAACGAGCCTCTCAAAACTCTATTTCATTTTTGCATATGACGCTGCTTTTTTGATGCGCATCAAGTTTTGTGGAGACAATTTCTCGAGAGCGTTTTAAAATATGCTTTTCGGAGGATGGGAAATGGGCTTGTTTCAAATCCATCCAGGGATGAGGGCGTGAGGTAGAGATGAATCCGACGCAAAAAAATGGAGGGAGTGAACTGAGAGTATGTGCTCAGTAATTCTGAAGCTTGGAATGCCTGCTGCGAGACTACGAGATGTTATTGTGGTGGCGAATGGTAAATCACGTAAATGTTCCATGTTCATTGTGCTCACCACAATTATACTGGATCCCCGCTGATGAGGGAGCAATAGAAAGTGTATTTTTCACATTATCCTAAATTACTCGGAGGATGACGACAGAGAAGAATGTGCGCGCAAGATGGTAGATTTTTTTATGGATTAAATAGGTGTAACACGTTAATGTTGCGGCTGCTGGAACGAAACGTGAAAAACAGTGATTTTTTTTTTGCATACATATGTGATTTTTATGTACAAAATACAATGTTGTGAGAAATATAGAGACTTGCTAAATGATACTTGAATACTTTCGAGAAATGTGGGCTTTGTTATGCAAAATCAGATAATCTGCTGTTTTGTACAATGATGTTCTCCGATGTTTCGGATGACTTCATTTTGTGTAGTGAAATGTCAGCAGTAAATTAAAGCGAGAGCTGTGTGTGTCCGATGGCAAGAACCCATTGCATTTTTTTAAAGATACCTGCAATCTGCACCTGTTTACCGGGTAAAAATACTCTCTTGTCCAGGTGGAGAAACTCCATATATAGTAAATAGTGAAGCTGGCAGAGCTCCTTAATAGTACAAACTCCCTTTCACCCAAACGTGGCGAATAAAGAAGAAGGGCACTCAACAAGTCATAATTTGTTGTGAATTGCGACTTGAGTTGTCTAGTAGCAGCATTTTTTGTGCATTGTGTCACCGTTGCAAATACATACCATCAATTACATTGCATGTCGTGTATTTACAAGTACTTTTTTTCGCTTGGCATGCCTTCTTGACTAGTCGTGTGACATCAAGTTCATTAAGAATACAGAGACAAAGTGCATGAAAGCTAGGACAATAAACTAAAATGTGAACTCTAGAAGCTTGGAAGAATGACACATCATACATCAACCGAAGCCAAAAGATGCTGTTTGAATAGCACTAAATGTTTCCTATGCACATTGCACACTCCTCGAAATTCTTGCTTCATTCCCAAAAAGGATCCTGTGGATGAGTTCATCACATTCCAATGACCTATCACCTTTCTCATTGCTGACAAGCCAGATAAGTGATAAGATGCTATGTTTAGATACCGATTTTTCTCAAATTTTAAGTGTAAATTCAACCTCTCCATTTTGAGCTTTTGCACTTTTACAAAGGGTATTATTACACCTGGCAGGGAACGAGAATGCCCAGAATCATAAAATTATCATTTTGTTGTAATATAAGTCCTTGGCCTACGTATGTCTGTGAGTATTGTGATTGTATGTACCTGCATAAATTAATGCAAGAATTTTATTTGCGAGTCGCTTTACTAACTTTAAAGAGTCCTCATAATAGCACCCACTTTGCCTTGTAGACTTACGTAACTGGTGAAGTCGTTAACTACCCAAAGTACCCATTAATTTGCGTGGGATAGGTTATGTATCCTGTAAGAGTTGAGTTTATTTTGGAGGATGTTTTCCTCTCTTTACTATCGCTTTGCATAAGAATATAGTCAACAATGAGCGGAGAGGAGCTTTAAAAATTCCTGAAAGTTGCTGTAAAACGAGGATGACATCACACACGGTGGGGGACACCCAAGTCAAGGTTGGGTTGTGAAAAAAATCATCTTCTGAACGTCTGGCAGAGAAGAATGTAATGTTTGGAATATTTATACAGAAAGATTCCTACAAGAAAAGGTAGGGAACGGGGGAAAGGCGTTTGTATAAACATTAATATAATTACATACACACATTGATTAGATTACTGTCTCAAAATGATTTAGGACGAGGTGGTTAAATTACAATCCTTTGCTAAAAACATACCTCTTTTGCATTAAGTGCACATGAATATTATTTACTTTTCACATTAGATTCTTCAGGATTGGCTTTAATCGTCATCGCCATCACATCAAAATCTCATTACAGCCGCCACCTCCGCCATTCAGGATGACGTGAAGAACAACATGTGCGGATAAGTTGAGTATGCAGTACTTCTATGGTTAGTTTGTTTGCTGAGGATTTATTTATTGATGTGACTTGATCATTGCCGAGATTACGATGAATTTAGAAGTATTTAAGTGTGCTGATGACACGGATGTGGGTGCGGTAATTGTAATTGCTGATTTAATACGAATGGAATCATACATCTTACAAAATGATTCTACGTGACGTTCGTAAAAATTCTCAAAAAATTACTCTTATAGGCAAAATACACTTTATAGAAGAGTATTTTTGAAATGGTGAGTAAAAAATTCTTCTACGACATTTACACCAAAACTTGTTACTCAATAAGTTATGGCTGATCATAGCAGTCGTATTTGTTTCTTGGACGTAGGCACAAAATTATTTGCGGTGGTTATTGAAAAATGAAAGTATCTGAATACCTAAATACAAATTATCGAATACTTATCTGCTTTTCAATAAAAAATCAGAAAATAGCACAAAAAAGATTGTAGTAACGTAAATTTTAGAACAAGTGCCTGTAAGACCAACAAACTTGTATATACACATACAAGATTATAATATCAATACTTTTATGTGAAACACGTACCTCTTGTAATGACATCAACCAGCTCTGATTCCACCTTCAAGTTACCGTTCAATACTTATTCCACTAGTGCATGCGCAAAAGGCCCGATGACGACTGATTAGCCTTTCTTTCAGGGCCACTTTCATTCGTATATTACACTCGGCCTCCTTTTTCAGTCGGATTCTGGTATCCCATACGCAGGAGACTGATCATGAGCGGGATTCTATTAATTGATACTGGTAGTACTGCAAAGTCACCGAGGCGGGTGTAAAGCATGATAATCCTACGACTAGAAATACTGCTGGGTGTAATGATGCTAAAATTCTGAAGGCCTGATGCCTGGAAAAGCGTTGATAAAACGTCCAGGTGAAGAGCGTTGCTGCGGCTGTTGCACTTGGTGAAAGTAGGTATTCTTGCCGATAAGCCGTATTTTTACTGGATTCTCAAGGGATTCTCCATTTCCTGGGTTAAACGAGCCCCAGTTCCGGAGGCGATTCCCGTAGCTGATATCTCCACTGCTGTCTCCACCAGGTTGATTTCTTCGAGGCCCGAAATTATAGTCTGGCAATTTGTTTCAGTAGATTGTGACATTTTTCTATTATGAAAACGCCTTGGTTTATCACTCACGTCCATTTCATTCTTCCCAACTGTCGCTGACCGCTTCTTGTTATCGTATCTCTGACGCGTGCCACCGCCTCTTCGGCTTCCACTTTTATTCCTCCACCTTCTAGTCCTTCTCCTCTGAAGCCACCTCGACTCTTGTCCCTGTCCTTACTCTCATAGGCCCCTAAAATTCAAATCACGCATCCCATCTTCTAAATCTCCGATGTCCTTGTCGGATATGGTTCATTCGACTCCCCAGGTGGCGGCGGGACTTCAGACTTGATACGATCCGTGATGAAGCTAAACAATGAAAATGCTTTTCGACGGACCTTGATACTCTACAGGGACTTCCTGTAGTAATCTATTCATTTTTTAGGTTTGACACGACCCTGACAGATTGCTTCTAACATCACATTCGAAAGGCAGCCGTTGGGTTGATAAGCCGTTTACAACTTTGTCAATTCTTAAACTGATACATAAATCGCAGAGCATAGGTCCTGAATTTTGAGAGTGATAACAAATTTTCTTAAAACATTCTCCAAATGCTGTATCCTTACTTACAGTTAGCTCGAATTTCAGAAGATGTAAATACTTTCAGTTTTCAGTGAAAGCTAGCACATAGTCGACAGACACAAAGACAATTTGGGTCGGCACTTTTATAATCCGATTTTATTATAGCGATGCATGCATGCAACCACACGTGAATCTAGCGTTCAACAGAACCACTCAGGTTTTGAGTAATTTGAAATTCGTCGCTGAAGGTCAAAGTTATGTGGAACGCAATAAGCCAGAAACCTCATTGTAGGTAGGTCGTGAAATTCAATTTTGATAAATTGTAATAAACGATTGAAGTGGCCGAATTTGAAATTAGGTTAATTTTGTGACTTCGAAGGTCAAAAGTTCGTTTTTATTCAAAATTCCAATCCAATTACTACGTCATACACTATCACCTCTCACTGAAGGATTAATAAATCAATGAAGTTGCGTATGCTAATGTATAAAAAAGGTTGTCAATTATTCGACATCATTTCTGATCAACTACATTGTTGCATTACTACAGGACAGCCAAACGTTATTAGTTACGTTCGCGGCTTGCATTGAAAATGAATGCTACGTACTACACTGCTTTTAGTTATATGTATAAAAAACTAACAAAAGGTACTATTATATACTACAAAATGCCACAGGTCGAAGTAAATACTGAGTTTTTGGAAAGACCATCTTCCTTGCAAGAAATTCTGTTGTGGTTCAGATATTCATGGAGCATTGTGTCGGGATATGCTTGGGCAAGTTTCCAGAGGCATTTGGTACTCATCTGTAATTAAAAATGAAAATATGATATCAATGCCAATTACGGGAACAAACGAAGGGCTTTTCATCATTCAGATTCGTCGTACCTCGGAATACCCAACTGCAAGCCATTTCAAGCTCTTCATTCTCAAGAAGACCATATAGCCAGTTACATCAGTGACTAGATTTCGGTGTTTCAAATTAATGATGTCCAGTCTTTTTAAACCTAATTGATGACAAAAATTCAGAGGTGTTATCTTAAGTATAGTAAAAAACTGCAAAAACCGCATCCACTTAATTGGCGAATATTCATACGTGTCAAATTCGTCAATCCAGGTTTACTCTCCAAATGGTGAAAGTCCGTCCTGGAAAATGCCTTATGCTTCAAGATCCATCGACACTCTTCTGCACTCAGGCCTGTCAGCACGTTAATTAGCGAATATTCATACGTGTCAAATTCGTCAATCCAGGTTTACTCTCCAAATGGTGAAAGTCCGTCCTGGAAAATGCCTTATGCTTCAAGATCCATCGACACTCTTCTGCACTCAAGCCTGTCAGCACGTCATCAATGCAAGTCGTGCAGATCTCCCCTAAATAACTTTGATTCAGTCTCAACTCCTCCAATTGAGGGATCTCCTTAAATACCACTTCCAGCGCGGGCACATGCTGTCGAGAGAAATACATTTCGAGCTTTCTCAACTTAGGAAATCCAGCAGCTATTCGCTTCATTAGTGGCAAACTGTCAAAATTCATGGCGAGTGCTAACTCTGCCACCATGACTTGTCCAGACTCAACTACGTTATTGTTATGATTAGTGATGTGACTGCAATTAAAAAACACTTCCCAGCTCAGAGTAGGCGCCCAGGTGCGCAACAATAGTTTCTGGAGATTTGGCACAAGATCATAAGAAAAATGGGGGAACGACACTTGATACGCTGGTAGCTCGAAGCCGTGAATCTCGAATATTTGAAGATACGCCAATCTCGGGAATTCTAGGGTCACCTCCGACCTTCGGAACAGGTCGGTGATCTTTAAAACCTTGAGAGAATGCTGGGAGCAGTCCAGAACCCTTTTAAGAGCTTCAGGGCTAAATTTAGAGGCGCCAAGACTAATGTGAAGTTCCTCCAGCCGTAGATTCATTCCGGTAATGGTGTCCAAAATGTCGTCGGTTATGAGAACGTCCAATTTCAAGCACTTCAAGCTCGGTAATGGATTCCCTGTGAGGAGCCTCTTTAAAATACTCTGCTTTGCTTGCTGCTCGTACACAGGCTCCCGAGGGAACTGAATCGTTAGATTTTGGAGGGTTTGACATGCCGACGTCACAAGGGCGAAGAGGAGTAGTTGGTGGGTTGCGTCTGGAGAGATATTGCTTCTCCTTCGGTCGTGAAATGCGAGGCGTTTCAAATTGTGGACACTCACTCCCCTCAGACTTTCAGCGTCGTAGTCGGCATCACTGTAAATGTCCTTGTGGATCACTAAACTTTCGAGTTCATGACCACAGAGTCGAAGGAAGGAAATGACGCTGGAAGAGGTGGACGTTTGAAAGACATCGGAGTGAAACGTGAATTTTGTGAAGGGAAGCTTTGTCCACGGGAAGTCCGAGGTGGGTGAGGGGTGAATGAGGTCTAAATATCGTTTGAATTGGCCAATATTGTGCTCCAGCCCTCCAAAGATTTGTTGGTAGTGTTTGCGAAGGAGGTTGGTCGCCGCTTTGTTCCACTGACGGCAAACCAGGCGGACTTTGCATAGTTGCTGGCGACTGTGACTGGAGTGGACACAGGATGTGATCATGTGCTGAAGAATCTCATCGATAATCTGGTAATACAAAAAGATGTTTAAAATCCACTCAAATCGGTGGCAAGGTACGATCGTTTTGATATACATATTTCGGAGTAAGAATACAATTACTCCCAAATTAGAAACCTCTTGGGACAGCTTACGTGGTCAATTAATAACGGATGTGGCTGGATAAAGTATCTGCTGGAATTCTTCTCAACTTCCATTTCACTGTTTGAGGAAATTACTTCCATGTCGCCTTCTCCTAATGTGTAACCGGATTTTCAATAGAAATTCACTAGAAAGTCAGTGGAGATGACTAGAGTCTCACTGTGAGTCTGGGTTCTTTTGGTTCACGTCTTTAATCTCGACATAGTTCACACTTCAAAAATGTGTTCCACACATTGCATCAAATTGAGCTTCACCAGATACACTAATGCTCACATTTGCATGAAACGGTTCACCGAGTTTCACTCTACAACTCCGTGCTCTGAATGAACTCACTTTGTTTATCCTTTCACCACAACTTCCGAAAGGTTGTCTCAAAATCGAGAAATCAACGAGCTCACAGTTTACTTCTCAATCTCCACTCTGCAAGCAAACAAAGCATCATCGCCAATCAATACGAAACGCACTAATTAACTATGCACACTTATTGCATCGCAGTATATCGCACACAAAACTCTCTCTCTCTGAACAAAGATGTTAACAAGAGAAGGCATATCTACGTGTCGCCTTCTTGATAACTTCCTCTTGTCGAACAAACCTCATCTCACTTTTCAAGAGCTTTTTTAACTCCTCACCATCTTGGAGTACAACAACAAAAGAGTCAACGGCCGATGAAGTAAATACATTTTTACCCAAAAACAAAAAAATGCCGTTACATTGGCCAAGTCGTATGAATCCTCACAATACTAAAATAATAAAAATGCATAACACAATACGTATGTGTATCAGTGGTGCGATTTGTGTGCAATTGAGAAGTAAAGGGGTTATAGTTGTGGTTTCCCCAAAATGAGTTTTTTCATTAGCACTCCGTAAGTGTGTGGTTTGTGCAAACGTGCTTTAAGGATCTCCCTTGATTCAAGATTTGCAACAAGTTTTTGAAACAAAGGAAGATCATAAGAGAGTGCGGATCACATTTGAAATACTAAAATGTACTAAACGTGCTTTAAGGATCTCCCTTGATTCAAGATTTGCAACAAGTTTTTGAAACAAAGGAAGATCATAAGAGAGTGCGGATCACATTTGAAATACTAAAAGGTACGATTATTAGAGAGATCAGAGGAGCCTTATTACATTATCTCGTGATGTCCGTAAGGTTAGCAGGATTCTGGTAAAAATGCAATTTGAATACATTCGCACGCTATTCTCTCTTGCTCTTTGAACGCACTCACGTAGCACACACGAAAGTTAAAAAGTTTTCAAATTTCAAGATATGTATGCAAGAATTTTTAATGTTTTTGTGTATACCTACGTAAAGATGTGTTGCTCACTGATGATAACATGATTTGAGATGAGAGGACTGCAATTTTCGAGGTAATTTGAAATATACGGCGAGAGACGAGAAAAAAAGAAAACCGGTTTTCGAAGAAACTTCCTCTCGCATACGACAAATATGAAGGGTTTGAAAATTTTCTAATTTTTTTCTACCTTATCTAATTTATCTGCATGTTTCACTCTCTGATATGACATGCCCAAGTCCAAAGCGTGTCCTCTTCTTGACTAAACTGTGTTAGTAAGATCAACTATAGTAGTAAAACTTTTACCAAGTCTCTTAATTGATGACAACAACTAATTAACAAATGTAGGCAGCGTGTGTGCGCGTCGTATAAGCATAAGGGTTGCAACGGTGTATGAATTTTACTTGGGGAGGGTTCTAAGGAAAATGAAAAACTAAAAAATATGACTTTGTGTACGCGTGTGAATTTGTTGCGCATTGTTTGTTCACACTCATGAAATGAAATTGTCAACTGATCCGTATGTGTCAGAGGGTAACAACATGAAAACAGGATATATGCAAAAGGGACAGGCGATGACTTTGTTCATTGTTGAGGAAGTCAACATGAATCACAAAGGTAACCCTTTGAGTGTGCGTAAAGTGTGATACTTTGATAATTGAAAATAAGTTTATATGAACATGCGGCAGCTGTAGGGAAAGGCAGTGTTAATACTTTCGTGCTAATTTAAAAAGCAACCTTTTACCTGTTATATTGCTCGACATGATACTTGACGTATCATTACTAATTTTAACCACACCTTCTATAGCCAAACCACATTGGTATACTGATCTACTATTAACTTTCCTAGCAGAAATTTACACAATTAAATCAGTTAGTTAAACAGTTTGAAATAACTCCTACTGCAACTTTAACGTATTTTGAATGGATTGATGACTGATGGCCTTGCTTTTTATATCTTCCCTCACGCCTGCCAATGTTTCCAAACCTTCCTGAATTCATTGTTTCGAAACCTGCTAATTTCTTCAACCGTAAACCGCGTATCTATTTACCTTTGTACAGGAACATCAACAACATCAACAACGAAGCTATAAGAGAGCATATAGAGCTATAAAAGGCAAGCTTTTCTATTTTTTCATTTGCACTAGATGCCACCTAAGCGATGATGATAAAGCTAACAAATATATTTACTAACGGTTTATGCAGCCATGCATTTGTTGGTTTGTACTACAAACCCTTACTTGGATTCAATTACAAAATGCAAATATATACGAGTTTATTGAAACCTCGCTCAAACAAACATTGAGGTGCATTTGTAACATGACTCAAAATTTGAAAGCAGCCAGAAATGGTTCTTAGCGCCTGCCGCAAAAAATCTTATGCTTATCAGCACATTGAGAATTTTCCAGTTTTAATACCTTTGTGGACTATTCTTTGTTTTGAAGAGTCTAAGCAAAATACTTGTAGGTTGTACTAAAACGTCCAAGCATCAAGAGTCTTGATAATTGTTCCAAAGCTCGGCACAAGGTTAACTTCATATGTAATCGGAAAGGAGTATCTGATTTTACCACAACTCTACCGTAAAAATAATTCTGACTTTTAAGACGAATGCCAGCAGCCAAATTGCAGAAAAAAGAAAAGAGTATCAAGGGAAATCTTCCCACTCAACAAATTACAAGTTTATGCTCATTCATCTTTTCTTATAAAAACAACCTGTCCAAGTTCTTTTTCTTGTAGCTTCCTCGTTTTGAAGATTTACAAATTACATGGTATTCAAAGGAGTAGTTACATATATATTCTAGAGTCTTAAGCGACACCTTCGCCGTCAATGTCGTATTATAAACATCACAATCAAACAACCTATAGTTTGTAATAGTACAAGATAAATTATTTAAAGTTATTGATTGGCGGCAAAAATGTACTTTTCTAGTGACAAAATTATTGAACAAGTAGTAAGAGTTTTTGTTTGCTTCTCTCTGGTTAAAAAAAATAAATCGAAGCACACAGACCAGACTTAAATGACATTTAAGTAATACGTTAATAATTAAAGTTATCATTGCCGTTGCGGAGGCATACTTTCTTCTCGCTAATTATTGTAGACAACAGCATGTCCTTCCGTTTGCACAATACCCTTGTGTGGTGGTTCTGAGCAATTATAAAGCTCAACATTGTAGAACAAACTAAGAACCGCCTAGTGTCTCACATCGGATGCAGGTACATCTTCCTTTGTTTCGTTCCACTTTTCGCAAACATAAAATGCAAAGTGGGGAAGACGCTATGGGTGTGCTTGACAGGAAAAATCACATCTTTGAACACCAACGGATGTTTAAAAAAATGATTCGAAGGAAGAAGTACCTAAAATCACACTAACTCTTATACTCAAACAAATCTTGAGTCAAATCTTTGCAAACTTCAAGAATTTATCGCGTTCAGCCTAGTGGAGATCAAAGCTTACATAAACCTACTAAAAGTGTAACTAGCAAATAGGTCGGTGTGACTTACCTATCACACCACATTTTAAAGTTGTATCATCCTTTTACCTTTATGTGATTGATCTCGATCCTCTCATTGTAACAGTTACAATACACAGATCACGTAACAAGATCTTTAAAGCTATACCTAAAACAGATATACACGGCAGTTGTGCTTTAGGGATGCTTTTGTTTCCTTCAAATATGTAACATTTCAACCAGTTCAACCTGCTTCACAGGAAAATCCTTTGCACATTTGTGAAAACAACCACGTTGTTCAACTACGCGTAGTACACCATGGTACGAAAAACAATGCATAGAAACCTCCATATTCTCGACCATTATCACATTCATCACGGATACCACCTGCTTGTGGAAAAATATACTTATTATTCGTGACGTCTTTACATCTCCAACGCAAAAAAATGCTTCTTCTCATCCACAAAAAGTTGTCCATGCAGAGTCGTATATGTAAAACTCGCAGGAAAAACGCTCTTTGTTACCTGGCCGTCTTTTACTCGTCCGTGACCATCTATTCATGTCTCAAAGAATCTAAAAAGCAGACAGGAATGCGAAGCTCAATGCGTATCCATCCACACACTCCGTCAAGTCAATAAAGGCACTTTCGCTTCCATCAGAAGACTGTGTAAATTCCTTGAAATGTGCAAAAAACTTGTATATACTCATTGTTGTGTTGTGAAGCTAACGACTGACGCGCTTGATGATATGTGCCTACAGGTTCACATGTTACATAAAAAAATCTTGTTATGCATTACCACTACCAGGCAAAGGGGTTAACGCTAGTAATATACTGTCCCGACTCCACATGGTCTCAGATGGTAGGTACGAGTAATAATGCGAATAGTAAAAAAATGGTGCATAAAAAGGTAGACAGGTTGGCTTACTACGTCTTCGTGTGTTTGTGACTTTAAAATGCAATGTTTTTTAAATGCTTCTCGCTTGCACAACCTTTGATGGGTATCCGTGCAATTGTTAGTTGATCTGTGATGTGAAAATAAATTCATTTTAAAAGTCTGTAACATACTATAATTACACAGTGAGGATACCACATTTACCTGGGTAAGTGCTGAAAAGCCTACTCTCTTTGCAGTAGTGAGAAGAGTAATTTTTTTCTAATTTTTAACTCGTACGAGCACTGTTGCTACTTTACATAACGAAATAATTGCTGCAGTTCTGAAGCGTCTGAATGGAGTTGAGGAGGATATAGTAGAAAAAGGGAAATCGCAGGATATCAATATTTTTTTTTTCAGTTTACGATCTTATGTACTATCTCTCTGTTTACTCACAAACAAATTTTAATTTTGTGATCAAACATTTCATTTCTCTTATAGTTTTGTGTGTAAGCTTTTGTTTTGTTGGAAATTGTATGAGGAAATTTGATTATTTTGTCACAGATGAAACGAGGAATCAAAAGTTT
>JAHZMW010000962.1:0-43088 GCA_027743745.1 Alloscopus bannaensis | reverse complement strand
CTCCCCCCCTCCGAAGAGAAGCTTCTTTGTTTATGGCCCCCAATCCACTTAATTTTAATTGCAAAGTTTTCAATGCTCTGCAGTCCCTAGGCCGAATGTATACATTTCTCCGAACTGTTAAAGGGGCAGGGGTTCCTTCAACAACTTTAAATCACTCAAGTTATAGATCAATAATACAATCGTTTTTGTACGAAACACAAGCATTCGTGTGGGACGTTGTGAATCTTATTACCAAGCTTTAGTTGAAGTTTTATTTTGACTGACCAACGTCCAATTAATTTGTGTTGTCGAATTGACTATAAAGTGGTTTGATTCTGAAAACTTTTCTCGCAAATCATCCCTCTTTCGACGTAATTCTAGCCTCACAGAAGAAATGTACTGAAGCACAAAGGGGTCGACAACTAAGCTAGAGTAACAACAAAAGTACTACTCACGTTTGATTATACCATCTAATTCTAGCATTTAGACCACAAGCCCATTTATAAAAACTGGAAGTCATATACATACATTTGTAATGTTTGCTTTCACGGAAATTAGGAAGTGATTCCAATTAGGATAAAATACAAGTTTTTCTACAATTGATGACTCTGTGTACTTCACTGTAACGAAGTTATCACGGTTCTTTTCTACTACTCAAAATAGAAATATTTACTACATACAAAATAGTTCTCTGTGAGAGTTAAGAGCAATCGGAATTTTGTTATATAAAACATTTTTCATTTCAAATATTGAGTGCCGAATTATACGTGAGGACAATGGCATAACTCGACGAGTCTTATCCTAATTATACTTTTTTTTTGTGATTTTCCCAGGTTTTTTACAAACTAGCGCCCAGCAGGGGAACTACGCCATAATGGATATAGTGGCAGCCTTACATTGGATTCGTGAGAATGCAGGAGCTTTTGGTGCCGACGTCAATCGGGTAACTCTATTGTTATAAATTCTAGGCATTCACGATCTTAACTTTAACTTTTAACTTAACAGGTGACATTATTGGGGCACCGGACTGGAGCTGTTTTAGCCAATTTTCTTATGCTTGCACCTGTAGCCTCAGGTAAGACGGCTGGACACAACCCTTAAAGTAGAGTTTTAAGCTTGAGTAGCTAGAGCACTTTGCTGTCATAATGGCCATTTGCACGTTTCCCTTTCCCAAGTAATAGCAGCAGACTCCCGTTAACTTTCACCTTAAGCAATTTTGTGTTTTCTTTCTGATTGGGGGAGCACAGAGTTGTTTCACCGTGTTATATTACTGAGCGGATCCTCGCTGAGTCCATGGTCTTTTCAACGACACTCGAAGAGCAACGTGCGGAAGCTCGCGGAGCAACTGCGATGTTTGAAAAATGGTTCAACGAGCACGCCAGGCTTATCCCCGTCATTAACATCAATAGGTGTGGGAAGCATTTCGTTGCCTCATCGTGGTGGTCCAACCTCATTTCAAGGAGGGAAAGCAGGCGCTGCTGGTGATACTCTGCCAGACGTGGGCCCCTGCCTCCGTCCCGTGTCAAGGGACGAATTACTGTCAGCTGTAAATAAGTTACTTTTTGCACCACGCTTTCTCGCCAGATTTGGTCCACTGATTGACTCCACCGTAGTGAAATCAGACTTTGTGGCAGAGATGAAGTTCGATACATCTGGCCACTTCTCTCGAGTTCCCCTCCTCATCGGCACGGCCACGCTGGAGTCGTTCGGTGAGCTCAACACCGAAGACATCGAGGATGGGCTTGCAGAAGGGAAGAGGGATCGGATTCTCAGGACTTTTGTGCGAAATGTGTTTGTGTTCCATTTAAACGAAATTTATTCCACAATTAAAAACGAGTACACGGACTGGGAGAAACCCAGAAAGGACTTTATCGACGTTCGCGATTCTATTTTAAACATACTCAGTGATGGGTTGACGGTCGCTCCTCTCGTTCAAGTGGCAAACACGCACTCAGCGAAGGGAAACTCGAAAACCTTTCTCTTCCACTTTCAATACGAACCTGATCAATCTGTTTACCCCAACGTAAGTTGTTTACGAAGCAACATAGCACCACACTTTCATGCATTCCTAACGCTTTTCCATTCGTGATGAATCTGATCACGTATAATTTAGTCCTTCACACTAATTGATACTTGAGACGACTGAAACTTTCTCCTGCTGCGTTGATTAATTCAATTTCAATCTGGAAATTATTCATCTACACATTCACAACATGTGTGGAAATTCTGTTCCGTCTCACATTCTAACTTTCACTATACATTTTCGATGGCACTTGCGGAACCTAAAATAGTTTACCAGAGAACAATATGACGGATATGTTGAAGTATGTAAGTGTGCATAGTATACAAAATGTGTGCATAAAAAATCTTGGTTTTGTTCCCTTTGCACTTTGCGGACTGAGTAGAGAATTGGGAGCATCACAGAAGACCTGTTGGAGTTCGCTGTTGGCCATGCGCTGCTGGAGCAACCACATGAGTTTGAACGAAGTCTTCCGGCTTACTCTAAGGATGATATGAAAGTTTCAAAGTCGCTGATACACTACCTGACTAATTTTATTATATCGGGGTACGTTGCAACTTGGAAATCTAAAGCTCTTCACATTTTACGCAGTTTTATCAGCATACTTGACTCTAAAAACTAGTTGGGCAGATAAATTCAGATTCATTTTTGTAGCGATTTTGAACATTGTCTAAAACAAGTGAAGTAGGCATTACGAATGACGCAAAGATGCTAAAATCTATATTTATGTGTGATCGGGAATTCTCTTGTCAGGGATCCGAATAGTGGGTATGATGGATCGTCGGTAGAAGATGCACAGCTTCCATTTTGGGATTCTTACGACCCCATTAATCAACTTTATCTAGAAATTGGTAAGATTTTTTCCTCTTAATATTCTAGTTTTACGTGTCTTTGTCTGCTGATGATTTCCTATAATTGAATCATGAATTCAATCCATTTTTCTTCTTGTGTACAATATATCCTCCCTCCCCTCCTTGTATCGTACGTGTTGATTTGATTCTAAAAACTCAAACATCAGTTCAAAAAAAATGCTTCGTTTTACAAAGAGATGAAATTACATCTCCTCTACCCAGTATTTTACCTCGGCATTATTATTGTTGTTTTGATCTTGTGAGGAAATGGCGGGAGGCTGTGTGTAGAAAATTGCTTCGTCGAATTTTAGTACAAGCCCGCAGAAAAGCTCATCCCATGAGAGCTGTCGTTTTTCTCATACCAACAGGTTTTCCTCCTATTTGTTCTCCATCCAATTTCAATCACTGAATGAAAGTACACACCAGCAGTTAATAGTATGTATTCTACGAAAACCACCAACAGATATGTAAATGAATTGGAACTTCAAATCAAGAGAAGAGAACTAATTTAGAAATATTTGAGTTCGGTCACACACTTCCAAAAGAATTTGTCACCGAACTTAATTTCCTCTTACTAATATGACAAGTCTACATTCCATTTTCGCAGAAGAGAATAAAGCTAAAGATGAAGCTCTGTGAACTTCCCTCTTCGCATAAAATAGAGCAGGAGCAGGAAACGGCACGGAATACATATTTTAAGAACATGTAAACACGAAATGGAAGTGCTGAAATCTGGAATTTCTTTAATAATCCGGAGGAGAAAACACATATTTTCCAACTTTCCAAGAACAGACAGAACAGCTTCCTCGCATTAGCAAGAAAACTGCTTATATAAACAAGGAAAGCTCCTTTTGCAGAGAGGTAACAAAAGAGGAATAAAAATCAGAGATTATATTCATACAAGACATTCTCTTGATGGAGATGTAATCTCAGGAGCAGTAATGAAAAGCCCGTGGGAAAAGTGAGGATTATACAAGACGGAATAGAAGAAAATTCTTGCACTCCTACACACGCAGTGTGTCTCACATAATATTCAATGAAATAAAGGCCAAAGATTATTCTCCACTATTGTGAAAGTAAAATGCTCTGGAGAGAATGACGGGATATGTGAAACTCACTAAAATATAAGACGTTTCTCTACGGAAGCCACTCTTCGAAGAAAGAAAGCACGAAAAAGGACAAGACTAGTAAAAGAGAAGGAAGTGAGGTAACGTGTCGCACGCTCTCTCTCTCTCTCTCTCTCCACTCATCTCTAAAAGCTCACATGTCGCCTTATACTGCCTCACAAGTGGATGGTAATGGTAGTAATGGGTGCATAAGATGTGTGATAGAGATTCAAGTGGGAATTCAGAGAAAACAAGGAAAAAATGCATAATTAGGGAAGTACTCAGTCAGGACTTTTACACTAACCCACACCACATCGCGTTCTTGTTGAAATTTGTGTTTCATTTCAAGTACGCGCTGGAAACTCTTTACATTTTATCTTCGTTATATTTGATGGCACAAATGGTTCCAGCAAAGATAGTGGGACGATGCTACAAAAATATGACATTCATGCAGATTCCATTTTATGCATAAAGAACGAGTAAAATGGGACGGTTTTTATGCTTTCTCGCTACTCTCTTCTTGCAATCCTTAAAGTCTGTCCTCGTTTCCCCTGTACACCATTAGAAAGAGAAAGATAAATGCGGATAAAGACTATTCCGAAATCTTTTAGGAAGATTTGGTGGATTTTGAGAGAATTTGTTATCTTTCCAACCTGTTTTATAAAAAGGCTTCCCCCTCTCCACGTTTTCTCTTTAGCCAGTTTTCTTCTTGTTACGACTTGTGATGTGTGGTGCTCCATAACAAACAAGAACGAACATATTCAGTTGACTAATGCATTGCTTACTCTTTTCAGGAGCTGGAGAGCCAAGAATGAGAAGTCATTACAGAGGCCATAAGATGGCTTTGTGGTTGAATCTGATCCCACAATTACATCAGTCCGGTGGACCAGACGTAGTCATGCTTCATCATAATTTCCGCGAGGAGCGCCCCGAATTTTATGAAGGTAAGGCAGGCTCCCCGTCCGCCCATCTTCCACACATAATAACCACCTTGTAGAGACACAAAACGATTGGTGTCGGCGTCTCATCCGTTTTTTCTCAACTTTCAGTGAAAGCTAGAGAGGAAAGCTCATTCGTTTTCGTTTTGTTTAAATTAGCTAATGTGAGGGTACTCGCAACATGCATACCCTTGTGACACATTTGTTGCACATTTGTTGTTAACAATAATATACAATGCTTAGTACCATGTTGCACACGATGTTTTTGTATATTATGCAGCTAATGTATAAAGTAATGCTTACAAACGACGGAACGACGCAAACTTTAGGATTTTCTAACTCAAATAGCATATGTATGTTTTACAACCTCAGCCAAGACATGATAAATACTTGACCATTTCTTTGAATGAAGATCTTCAGCCCGTGGACCCATTATTTTATGTGAATGTTGTTGTGCAGGTATCGTGCGAGAACAACTAAAGCACGCAGTGATAGACGATCCGCCCACGTTTCCTGCCGCGGGCAGTGGGAGCTCAAGTTTTGGAGGACGGTCACCGCAGCTACCCCCTCCTTTTACTACAGGTATAGTAGCTTAACCTTTAGGATTGCTGTTAACAATGACGTCAGAGTGCATATTGGATTCTTTCCCATCACCATCACCTAAAGCGTTTTGTGCTATTTTCCAGACTTTGACGAGGAAGGTGATGGTTCTAACAGTGATTATGACGGTGAGGACGACCTTTCCCCGAGAATATCAAAATCAAACAATCATTTGTATCCTACGCTTTCTCCAGCCGTAATGAGCACATCCGAATGTCCGCCAAATGCGACCAACTCTAGCATAGTAGGCCTCCTGGATGGTAATAATGAGCGTGGCCCAGCAAGCCCAGCTGCGGATCGCGATCTCGGTGAGAAACTACTATTTGAACTACCAAACTAAATGAAATCAGCAAAAAATTTTGAAATGGATTCTTCCTTCCGGTTAAATTGTAACATAAATTGGAACATGTGAAACATTGGATCGGGGTGTGGTAGCAAATTGATAATTACTACCTTAATTTGAATTTCCAGAAAATTACCACACCGACTTTAAGTGTGCCCTAGTCTTCTTGGCCATTTGGTCATACAATTACAATTTGTCCTGTCACATAAGGGACATCAAATATGTATGTATTAATCCTCCTGACTTATGTATGGTTTTCTTTCTCTAGTTCGTCAGTTGGCAGCTGCTCATTATCATTCGTATGGCACAGCCCTTGGAGTGACGATTGGTGTCGGCTGCTGTCTCCTCCTTCTCAATTTGCTCATTTTTCTTGCTATATATCATCAGAAAACGCACAAGTGAGTATTCACTTTCACTTTTTCCCTTGTTTCACGTTGCCCAATCTCCCTGTGCGATTCGCCTGAGTGTGCACTCTTTCCAGTGAAAAATGCATGAGATACGCTTGCAGCACCAGACAATTACTGGTGCGCTTTTTGGGCAATGTGGCAACTTTTATTTTCATGAAATTCAACCATACGTCCAACGTCCATAGTATAATACCTATACACTTATTAGTATGCTGCGTGATAATGTACATGAATTATGCAAAGTGCACTTCGTGTGACTGAAACGCTTACCTAACACAAACGGAGCTATTTTTAGGATATCTAGCAAACTGGGTAGTTGATCTATAACCCCTACATTGTTTCACTTGGCAGTCCAGACTATTGTCAGCGTACAACAATGCCAGTTGTATAAAAGTCTCTTTTGTTTGCTCCGACCTGAGTGAGTGTGGCCCTTATGTGTATAGCTACATTCTGTCAACTTTGCTTTACTACCCCTATTAAACTCATTAATTCACAGCGAAAACGAACAAACGAAAAAGAGAGAATTAATTAACAAACTCACAGAGTAGAAAGTACTTTAGCTTCGAAACTTTAGTATGGTACAGAAGCCAAGATAAAATCAACTCGGCAATGTAAACAATTGTGACTAGTGGGTCAAACTACGTGGCATATCTGTTTTACAAGGTGGACCGTGTGCTGAAACGCAGTCTAGAGAACGTTAAGTGTGAGACAAAATAGTACCTACAAGAGAGAAGCCGAAAGGCATGACATACTTTTTAGCCCGTAGATTTTACAATTTATTCAACTCATGTACATTATGTCAACTGCCATCTTGTCGCAACATGTCTGCCTACTTTAACCAACTTCTTCATTGCGTACCAAACCTGACTTCCTACAACCTATGCTCACATTTTTAATTTTTACTTCATCGATTGACTCACCGGTAGTACTTTACAATTTTCAGGCTCTCATGGGAGGTCTAAATTCATTATATGAGTTGTAACTCCTGAAATCCGACCGTTACGAGTAAATTAGTGTTCAACTGGTTCCAAAGTGAGGATCCACCTGTGAGCAACAGAGCTTTAGAAGCATAATATATAGTAGTAGCGACAAGCTACTCTGTAGACCATCCGACAAGCTTGTGAAGTTCTCGTGACACTAATACGTAGAACGCACAACATTTCGAGCACTTTGTACAGTAGTTTCGTGTAGAATCCTACAGAGAAAGTTTGGTGAGAACTCATTCAACAAGGATAGTAACCTCATCAGTCTGACTGAAAAGTAGACTTTTTCAGGTTTCGCCCGTCGCTGTTTCTTGCTAACATAAATCATAAAAGCTTAATACGAACGGTAATGAAAAGCGACTTGCACTGGGTGAGAAGGGAATTGTTTGAGAAGAAAGTTTCTTTTTTCCCCTTTTTATTTGTCTTCCAGTTGTATCCAATATTTTGTACTTCACCTTTTCTCCACCAACTTTTTGAGATGTTTGTACGCACTTCTTGGATGGTGTGTGTGTAGCGTAGGTACTGCATGGTTAGTTAATATGTGCGCTCACTGAATTGAAAAGAGGATCGATAAGAATTACTTTACTCTTTCACTTTACTTGTGAATACAGCGTACCAGCAACCAGTAGTACAGCAAATCAAGGGAAGGAAGCCTCTCCGGAAGATGAGGAGAATCCTCTGCCATTGCCAAGCTCACTGAGCCGTCCCAGGAGTCATCCTGATATGAGACATATTGGAGCTACTGCTTCAGGAAGTATCAGTGTTCCAGCCCTTTATAGTGATAATGAGATGGGGGATGAGTTTGACGATGACATTGTACAAGAACTTCGAGAATGCGCTGGCCACCCTGGCAGCTCGCATTCTACCTTTCGAATGGCTTCCAAGGAATTATCATCTTCTAGTGGATTCTCAAGTCCATCCATCCCCGACCCACCGCCTCCACCGAGATGTAAGCCTCCATTTACTAATCAAGCCCGGCTGCCTTTAAGATGAAAGGGCTCAATCTGCTCTGCTCCTTATCTCGGGGAGAGGAAAATTATATTTGAGAAGTTATTATGAAATTATGCTAACTGCAAAAATGCTTTCTCTTGTAATTAACTTTCTCCAACAGCAGTCATTGGAGGCGCTGTGACATTTGCAAGTTTAGGACGAGGCTCCGTGGTTCGCGTTCTGCGGAGAGATGATTCCAGGGAGTACACTGAGAACGGTACTTGCTAATATTAGCAGTAGCGTCACACACGGCTCATCACGAGGCTCCAGCAGCAGAACGGCTTAAATTATTACAGTGATACGGTGATATGTAGTGGTATAAGAGTATTACTAGTGATAACCATTTAGGTTATTGTGGTATCTCTCTCGCTCTTGTGTAATCCTTGTCTTGCCCCATTTCCATTTGCAACGACACCTTTACAAGCTTCTAACATTGTCACTGAATGAGTTATCCAAGAAACGATTTGAGCGTGTGAAAGAAACCCTAATTTAGAAAATATGGTGCCAAATCAATAATGCATGTGCCGTACTGGATATTGTAAATTAAATTGTTAATACAAAACAACTCAACTACTAGCTTTTGTACTCCAATATTAATTTTACCGTAGGAAGCAGCGCCAGTAGATCTCGCACCGCTTACACAAATGTGGTATGAATGTTAGAGTTAAAATTCCATAAAAACTCATACAAGAAAGTTATCGTGAAAGTAGGAGAGCTGCTCTACATAGCTCATCATTGCATCCTCGTCGTGCAAGGAGCACCTCTGAAAATGGCTGTCGCAGAATGAGATTCCTATCACTGAACTCAAATACGTATTTGTGTATTTATAATATTATTGAACTGGTTCGGTCTGACCATTCCACGAAATTCTTCCAAATACAATACTCCTTTCCGTGATTTCCAGTGGCTGAAACACAGCGGAAGGTGTACCATGCTAACATCAGTGAGCAATTATTTCCAATTGGTATATATCACAAGTGTAGTGCACGGTGCATTTAAGTGTTTCGTGGAAAGTTTGTATAGGCAATACTGTTTTTTAACAGTCCATCGTATGTACTAAAGTACATTCTTTTCCCGATTGATCCTACCAGAAAACACTGAAACTAATATGACTAGTAAGGAAAACGTTTTGATACGATCCAGTGGAAGTGGTGCATACGTAAATTACAAATTCTGATGATAACAAGTAATAAATATACGGTAGCCAGTGGAATTTGATCAGGAAACTTGGCTGGTGGTACGCAGCCCCCGGAATAATTATTTAATGCAAGTCCTACTATTACACAGCATATATAACCCCATGTTAGACACACAATCATTTATCGTAAGTCATTATATGTCTAGTTGACCAATACCTGAAGGCAATTAATAAACTTACAAGGCAAACGATAGACATTTAGATTTAAATGTGTGCTCTATATTATTGTGTATGTACAAATATCATGCAGTTTGTACAACCTACGTTCAGTAACAAATTGACGCAGATTCTTAAATCACATACCGTGTAACCGAGTGGTAAAGAAGAAAGTAAAGTTAAACCAGAAATCACAACGGTACATCGTACATATACATATATATACGGATTTATATATATACAATCGAATAAATTCAATATACCTGTGAGATATTAATGTATACTTTTAATTGTTAATAAAGGACAAAGTTTTTTACTGCTCACTAAAATCAACCAATTCCTGCCCTACGTAAATAAAATCGATTGCATTATTATGGTTAAATACCATAAAAGCTGATGATCTTTCCAATTGTTATCCAAGATCCATCGGGTAATAAACACGAATGGACGACTCCATATTATGCAAACTCTCTGGGTAGCTGAAAAAATCAAATCTCATCAATCAGTCTCGAAGGTCTCGAGGGTCAATTTATGCATTAAGTGGAATGAATGGAACGCACATCATCACTGAAAACTGAGCACAGCCAACTCCATAGTGACAGCATTAAAAGAAACGAAGATAATTTTTTAAAGAAATCATTTCTAATTTCACGACAGCTTTGCAACAATGCTTTGTCTCGTTTGCTTTCACTCCACCGGAACTCCTCTTTTGTTATCAATTGTTTTTCAGTCGGTTGATACGATACGATCACACAAAAGTTTATCAGTGCCTACCTCGATAGCCGACAAGCCAACCTAGAAAGTGAGTGCTGTCAACGTTTCAAGTGATAACGCCATGTCTGACGCAGGAGAAAATCCTCCGGCGGATCCCGCCGCACCTGCATGCGCACAGGACGGCGACGAGGTGAGATAAGCAACAGGAGAGCGTAACAACGATGTTAAAACATGCATATACCCGGATAATTAGTAAAATAGAAAACTGGTGGCATCGCTTGAATTTAACTGCGAATCATTATGATTTTAAGATTCGTCTGGAGACAGCCCCATTTGATCCCAGGTTTCCTAATCAAAACCAAACCAAGCACTGCTATGTCAATTTCCTGGATTATCACCGTTGCATCAAGATTCGAGGAGAGGATTACGAGCCTTGCCAGTACTTCAAGCGCGTCTTCACCTCACTCTGCCCTAATGCGTGGGTGGAAAAATGGAATGAGCAACTTGAGGCCGGTACTTTTGCTGGAAAGATCTGACATACCTTGATGATTATGCCACCCTCCAAACTCCCGTTTTCCTATTATGTATTTATCCTTGTCAGAGCGTAGCAGTATTTTAAACTTATTCCCTTCCTCATCTCCTTTCTTGAAATTATAATCAATGTTACATCTCTGTAAATAAAAATCATCTTTCTGGCCCAAAGTTATTGCTTAATCTTTATTGCTAAAAATCTTCTCACATAATAAGTTTAACCAAACGATTAATTTAAACTAGCAATGGTAATTGAAAATGTACAGGGTGTTTATAAGCAATTAATAACACATTTGGTGGTTGACTGAAGTATCACTTGACAAATTGAGCATATAGGTATTATACCAATCTATATAACCGGCATTGAGTACAAAGTAAGACCTATTTCATAACTTACTGAATAATGTAATATAGAAATTGAACACAGGGTTTATAAGCGGTAATTATTGTTTCTAGCTTAGCCGTAGTTTTCAAGAAAACCGATGTAAAAATACAAAATGAACTGATCATCACACACTCCATTCAAACTCAACGGCCACAGCCGCACTAACCATTATTATTCCTATTTTCTGTCTTTCCTGTCATTTGCATGAACTGCGTGCTACTTATTATTGTAATCACAAGAGTGACCAGATAATTAGTTTATAGGTAGTCAGCACTATCCTAGCTATAGAACATCAATCATTGCGGTGGCGATACATTGGTTGGACGGTAGCTCCAAAGTACTTCAATGCAAACTGCGTTCTTGGTTTCACAAAGTGGCTCCGCGCATGTATTCTAGAAATCAATGTGATTTATTAATGATTAAGTTTTCTAAAGTCAATGAGCACATTAAAAAAGATTGGTTGCATACTCAAATAAGATGTGTAAGTATGTAGCGTATCCCGCTAATAAATGCCAACCAGCATGAAATTGTGTGAAGGGCACAGCCCACTTTGGTAGTTTCCTTCTGAGATCTCTGCAAATGAAAGGCAGAGGGTTAGCCAGATCCACCATTGCACATTTTCATGTGACATTCAAACTCACGTTAGCTGGGGACATAGTTGATTGTCAATGTTCCACAGGCCAAACCCGAAGGTGTACATAAAAAAGCCGATTGACAAAAGCTTTGTACACGTCTTGCATTGATTGTAGTTCACCAGCCGAAGGTCTAGAATCAAGACCACCACCACGCCAGCACCGTACATGATCTACATTTAGGTATTAATTTACCATGTGTGAACATTTCTGTACGTCATACTACGACTTGGAAATAAAAATACAAGTGATGCTCACCTGATGAATCAATGGGTTCTTGAAAGCCAGATAAAATACTGTAAAAAAGAATGCATAAGCGCTGCATCCGAAGATGAGTGCTATGTTCACAGGCCTTTTCTTCGATTTCCTGATTTCAGCTAATTGATAGATTAGAACCATGTTCCCATACACCATCGGCAGTTCGTCGAGGAGTTGCATAGAGTACAGTAATGTCATATGAAATGTCCACGATCCGATACCCACAGCTAAAATTAATTCGCAAATTAGGTGTTTAACGGTCAATGATATTCATTTATTTATGGCTCAAGAGGACCACAGATTTCTCCTCGTGGCAAGTAGGCATTGATTAGCATGTAAAATGCAATACTTTGTGCGATCAAATAGGAAAAGTTATGGAGCTGTGTTTTTAAAAGCTTTGCATGCATGGGTGTAATGGTGTAATAAAAAATTACCAAGATGTCAAAAACCAAACTGACATACCTATCAGGCATAAATGTGGGTAGATGAACTTTCTTTCAAACCCTTGTCGGACAATTTCGTAAATTCCAAAGATTGATGGAATCATCATCCCAAGATTACTCAATGTATTCCCTGCATCACAGGAAAAACGAATTTGGTCCATTATAAATGCTCATTGCTGTTGACCTTAAAATATAAACAATTGTATGAACTCACAAAACTCTGCGATGAAAGGGCTAACGGTATAATTCATTTCACACCAGTCGAGAGTTGAAGTCGGAGGACCCCAGAAATCCTTTGGTGGCGTGGGTGCCATTTTGAAGAAATGCTTCATCAAATTCATAATTAATAAAATTTCATGAATACGTACGCCTATCGAAACAAAGGCACGGACCATTCAAACAAAGAAATACGACTGAAATTGAAACTTCCAAAAAATGAGTTTGCACACCATCACTCAAATGCATTCTCAGGTACTATCATAAATTCAAATTCGCAATGGAGCTTAGAATTAAACAGCTTACGAGTTTTTGATATGAGCAAGTTTTCCAAAGTAAACTCAGTGCCCTCCGATTGATTCAGTAGACTATTCAATGCAGGCAAACATGTTAGAAGGTAGAGCTCCAAGCAATCACTACATAAAGATAGGTAACAAATTCCACAAAAATGCGAGAAAGGAAAAGTTCAAACCCTTAATAGACAACCGCAATATCGGTCACTGAGATAAAGCTTATCAGTAAATAGATAAGAACGAAGAGCAGGTTAGCGTTTTCATTTGAGAAAAGTTTTCACACAAGAAGCCGGATGTATCCAGCGTCCTTAAGAAAATAAAAATCAAGCTCGCCAATTAAAAAAGCACTGGTTAGAATCTACCCCGACTTAAGAGAGTTGTGGGGTGGTTACTTGAGTTGCTACCTGCTCTTAATTTTGTGGAAACATATGAGACTCCGTTTAGGTATATGAATTTTCTCCCCGCTATCGGAAGCTTCGGAAAACCGAACGAGCCGAAGTAGCTCACGGTAAAATGCAGTTTTGCTTTCACTTCAAGTATTGACTTATTATGCTCGCTCACAAAAGTTTATATGTATTCTCCCGGCGCTACAAAGCTTTCACCATTTATTTGCTCTTTAAATTGGTAAGAATTAAAAGAGATCTTAAACACTGCAAAATATTAAATACTTATAGGAACAATTCAAAGCGATTTCAAAAAATTATTATACATTTAAAGAATGTCAATAATGAAACATTGTTTCACTATTACGTAAATTAAAAGCATTTCATTAGTACACAAAGACGCTCAAAATCTGCCTATGCACTACACATGGTGCACTCATCCCTGTTCTGCAAAGAACAAACTATTCCTGCTTCGTTGTCCTCTTTAGAACGGAGCTTAGTTTTGTCGACGGTAAATTGAATAGCATTTGCTGCGGGCTTCGTTCGTAAATAATACATCCCAGTCTTCAGACCCTAATAAAATCCAAATTTAACATTTATATCCAATCGTGCGTGAGCGTTAAATTATTTATTAACGTATCCGGCACTAACCTTTTTCCAGCCATAGAAATGCATAGACGTCAGCTTAGCAAAAGTGGGCTCGGCCACATGCAAGTTCAACGACTGCGACTGATCAATATATGCTCCCCGATCTGCAGCCATATCAATAACTACTCTCTGTGAAACTTCCCACACGGTTTTGTACAAAGATTTGATGTCATCAGGTATTCCAGATATTTCTTGAATGGAACCATTTGCAGCAATGATTTGATTTTTCGTGTCCTTGTTCCAAAGTCCACGTTCTGTCAAGTCCTTCAGTAAGTGAGGGTTGACGACCTGAATCCAAAACAAAAGCATCGTCTAATGGCCAGGTACTTTACACAATATGATTCATACTTGGTTAGTGAAACTGCAAACTCTAAACAAACCTGAAACTCGCCAGACAATACTCGTCGCGTGTAGATGTTAGATGTGTATGCCTCAATGGATTCATTATTTCCCAATATTTGAGCTGTAGATGCAGTAGGCATTGGTGCCAAAAGCAAAGAGTTCCGCAAACCGTGTTTAGCAATCTTCTCTTTGAGGAGTGACCAATCCCATAAATCAGTGGGTTTAACATTCCACATATCATACTGGAGTATCTATCCAAACAAACAGAATGCCATAAACTAACACAAGAGTCTCCAATCTTTATGCATATATTCGACCGTTAAATTTCCAAAACAGTTGAAGATGACTTTGCTCTCTGAATTACAACTGGCTTCATGTTCTTACCCCTTTGCTTGCAGGAGATCCTTCATAAGTTTCATACGTCCCGTCTCGTTCAGCTAATTCAACACTAGCCTCCAGTGCACCATAGTACAGTGTCTCAAATATTTGAATGTTCAGTTTTTTGGCTTCGGGACTGTCAAATGCATGCCGCATTAGGATGAACGTATCCGCAAGTCCCTGAACTCCGATTCCAATCGGCCTGTGCCGCTTGTTTGATCTTTCGGTCTATTGTAAATAGAAAATAGATTCAAAGTAATTACAGTAATTAATCATTACTCTGGCAATTTCAGTAAAATTTCATGAATTCGTTCTAAATTCAAATTATTACATACCTCGGGTACCGGGTAGTAGTTCACCTCAATAATCTTATTTAAATTCTTTGTTACAACTTTACTGACTTCCTTGAGTTTCGCGAAATCGTATGTTCGATCAGGTTTTACAAACATGTTCACAGCAATTGAAGCAAGATTGCAAACTGCAATTTCATCCTTGGATGAGTACTCGACAATTTCGGTGCACAGATTGGAACACTTGATCGTCCCAAGATTTTGCTGATTCGACTTTCGATTACATGCATCCTTATAGAGCATATACGGCGTTCCTGTCTCTATTTGCGATTCAATGATATGGTACCATAATTTTTGCGCAGGAATTTTTTTTCGATATCTGCCCTCTTTTTCGTACCTAAATATAAATTAAACATAATTCATATTGATCTCACACCACCGAAGACGCCTTCATTCATAACAGCAATACACAGCTTACTTTGTGTAAAGTTCTTCAAATTCTTCGCCCCACACTTCGCACAACCCCGGACTCTCTCTGGGGCACATCAAACACCAATCACCATTGCTTTCCACGCGTTTCATGAATAAATCGGGAATCCACAATGCATAAAACAAATCTCTCGCACGTACTTCTTCCTTTCCGGTGTTCTTTTTCAAATCCAAAAACTCAAAAATATCTGAATGCCACGGTTCAAGGTAAATTGCAAACGCTCCAGGTCTCTGCTCGCCAACAACAAAAACATTGTTTGAAACTCCCAAAATTAACAAATTTCAATTTGATTGTATAACAGAAATGCAAGAATTAGTGACTGTCGAGTCAATTGGCGTACCATCAAGGCAAGTAAAATAGAATAATTCATAGATAAAAGTGAATTACCTTGAACCCAAAATAATTGTAATTGAAGTCGCGGTCGTAAACAATTGCTGAGTTGAGTCTATCAGCATGCTTTTCAATGATGGCGTAGTGTTTATCAGATAGCATGGAACATTTTACTTCACTTCTTTTATCCACCATTGTATACAAATCATTCATGACCTCTGCAATTCAGCGATAGAGCAGCCTTATTAAAAATTTGCATTACAAATTATTTATTAAACTACAAAGACGAATGACTGTTATCAATTACAAACCTGAAAAGCATTTCTTCGTCTCCTTGTGCAAATTAGAAACAGCAATTCTCGCCGCTAAAATGGCATAATCGGGATGACTCGTTGTTAACGTTGCAGCCGTCTCCGCAGCCAAGTTGTCCAGCTCCACCGTAGTCACTCCAGAGTAGAGTCCGCTGATTACTTTCAAAGTGATCGCAGTTGGGTCAACAAAGTCGAGGTTCAGCCCATAGCACAGCTTCTCAATCCTACTAGTAATCTTGTCAAAATGGACTTCCTCCTGTCGCCCATTCCTCTTCACAACGTACATCTTGTTTTGAACCATTTTGCCTCTCCTCTACAGTAGTCCGCTTGATCAGGTACCTAAACAAAACAAAATTACATAATCAAACACAGAAATGCATTCGGCGACAAATAAAATACAAATCAAAATCACACATATACCAAATCTACTAACAAAAACGCTTCCTTGTAAAACAATTAACATTCAAATTACTTGCTCACAACTGACGGTCAAAGACGAGTGACAACTCTTCAAAATGGGGAAAGCGCACAATTTCTTCGACGCATTCAACCGAAAGTAAGATTCAAACTGAAAGTGAGACGACAGGTAAAAATCAAACAGGATCTGCCACAGAGATGCAGACAAGTTTGAACAGGAAAGGAAAACGGATAAATCCCCCAAAAGCCGTTGATTCTCTCAGCAAGAACAAAGGCAAAGTGTGGCACGAAGGGAAGTGAACAAAAAAGGGGAAAGTTTACAACAGGAGAGGTACTACTCCAGAAACATGACTCACTAAAACGAGGAACCCAACAAAGAATTTTTACAATGAGGGCAAGATGTGTGGCGGATAGATAAATATGTATTTATGTGAAAATATACTTCTTACACTCCACAACGTATGTACGGGATCATCTATACGGTATAAAAATGATTGTTGATCAATCGAAAAAGACAACAAAAGCAAAAGATTTTCATCAAGGGCTTTCATGTAGAAGTCATGTGCTGCGTAGTAAGTGAGGCTTGTGTTTTGTGGGTTAAACGAAAATGTGACAAAGCCATCCCGCTCAGCTTACCGCTTCTCTCCTCCATTGGCTCGTCAGTGTTCACCAAAAACACATCTTTGTTCTCCTCACCCAAGCTAATGTCCCAGGGAATGGCAAATGTGCAAAATAAANCTCCTCACCCAAGCTAATGTCCCAGGGAATGGCAAATGTGCAAAATAAATGCTTCCTTTCATATTGTGTAAATGTAAATACATACACGTACGTGTAAACTTCAACTTCATAAAATGCCACAAGATTTTGTGCAACTTGCTGTGTAACTTCGGTGTATTTGCAGTTCTTTCTGACGTACTCGAGGTTCATAGCGTCGCCAATGCAAAAATGCAACTCGTTTTTATATTATTAGCGTGAGAAGCAACATCGAACTTGGCAATCCGAGACTGGTATCAACTAGTATCAAAAGTATTGTTTTTGAAATCGCTCCACAACTCGTGAAGAAAGAAAGCAGACTGTATCCGACTGGTTCGACTTCATTCCCATTCCTATTCAAGAATGTCAAGTGCATTTTTTCGGAATTTTTGTTTCAGGAATGCGCTCTTTACTTGAGATGCTGGCCTTACTGTGCTAATGTTGCATTGTGGTGATTAGAGTCAATAGCATTGCCCATTGCTTCTTCGTTTCCTTTTGTGCGAGGCAAGGAAAAGTTTCAGGAAAAAAAGTCATCAAAGCAACTTGTGCTCTTTTCCATCCGTTATTATATGTCATAAGTGTAAACTTTGACATGCTTCGATGTAGCAAATTTCGTAATTAAGTCCCATTTTTTAATCTAGCTAGACTCATTTTAAGAGAAAGTTAGGAGAAAATCTATGATGATTTGGAAAGCCAAGTTAAAAACATTTCTTTAGACGGACATAACGACTTTCATGCCCAACATACATACTCTCATTTACAATAAAACTTTAAGATCGTAGGGCAGCAACTTCAAATGGTAGTTGACATTCTGCGTTTCAAATGTTTTAAATCTCACATGCGATCTATATGAGGCTAAACATCAACCTATTTTGAAGAAACTTTGTAATAGACATCCTCATAAATGTTGAGGTGGTCAACAATAATATTTCGATTTTTACACTTTACCGGATTGAGTGACCCCGTGCATGGAGCCAGTTGTAGTCGTTAATGCAATCATGTACTGATATGCTTTCCCTCTGTAATTTAACTTTAATTTACCTAGGCACATAAACTGCGTTCCTTGTCAAAGCATTATCTGTACAACGGACCAGGTAATCTTGTCGTTTCGGCAAGTCAACGGAGCCAGTCACATTCCAATGAAGGCATTTCCATCTTACGTAACACTGTCGGTCGGTATCCGCATTCGTAATGTCGCAATCACATTCCTCCCTTTTTGCTTCATGTCTGCATACGCGAAGCTTCACCCAATAATTTTGAATTCGCATTTACATAGTTGATGAAGTAAGTGGGAGAAACAAAAGCCATCGGGATCGAGGAATCTATAATAGTTATCATCATCACTTTAACTGAGAACCTGTCGTTTGGGTTTGAAAAAGCTCGTAACTGGTATAGCCGTAGAATGTCGAGCAGTTCAAGTAGAGGTACATTGCGCATGTATGTGGTTCGCTGGTCATGTGGCTGTCTTTTATCAAATAGTTTGCCAACATTACAATTCTAATCATTACGAATGAGAGATAGGAAGCAATGGTTGTCTTCCAATAATCTTACAGTTATATGCATTTTTGCTGAATGATCGTGTTCCCCAAGTATGCAAATGTAGTTGTCTAGTTTGTGTGCAAGTGCAAGTTAATTAACTCGACCACACAATATGCATAGGTACTATCTTGTCCCGATGTTGCCAACATTCCACTCATTTGACTAGATCAATGGTTGACGGTGTTGGTGACTCCGACATTGGTGCATGCCTGCACAAACCGTAGACGTAACATGAGTGCAGGGTGCACACATTCTGACGTACATCTTAATATGCATGTCCATGCCCTGAAAACCTTTACACTTCAAAGGGAGATTACGATTACAGGATGTTTCATCCGTTCGTCTCCTTTAAAGAAGTACCTAAGACGAACGCGTTGTCTTTCTTCCTTTTCAATCACAGCAGCCATCCACGGTCATGTTCAAAAATGAGATTGAATGTGTGTGTGTACTCTTTCAAGTGCTGTTGCTGTGCATGAACCTGCAAGGTATGGAATGCCATATAATAGGATGCATCACGCTACACAAACTATAGTCACCAACATAGCCTAGAGAGTCAGTCACGACAACAAACTGTGAACTGTTTTACCGTACCGAATAGCAGAAGGCAATGCATGAAGCCCAGTCAGTAGTAATGAAATTGCTGTGATTCACACACTAGCAACTACGGTCATGTATGTCTGTATAAAGCAAACTAATAAATTCAGCTAAAAAGTGAAGCTTTATGGTAGGGTCGTCTCTTTGATTGCTTTGCATAACACTGTGTGAAAGAATGCGAGTGTCTGAGCTTGTCATGTAAAAGTTGGTAACATATGCAACTATGCTCGCATAAAAAAATGCTGGTTTAATAATAATACTGTTGCACACACACTTCACACGCATCTTCATTTCTAAAGGCGTATTCCTGCTATTTTACTATCGTTAATAGTGCAAGGATTTTTTGTACTTTTTAAACATGTTCAGATATTATGCATACCAGAGAGAAAAGACGTGATAGAGAGACGAAAATTACATGATACAGGATGTGCTTCAAAGAGATGGTAAGAAGAAACAAAAAATCCCGTATTTTAGTTTCATTAACGAGAAGCACATACCAGTCAACATCTGCGCCAGTAATACCTCATAATGCTCCTTATATCAAACTACACACACACCACAACTGTAACCAAATAACCTTCTCCTCACACGCACTATACTATGTGCCGTGTAGAAACGACTTTTTTTAATCAGTTAGTGACTCACTGCTACTATTTTCCCCTGGATTAACAACACCACCACGCTTTCAGTTAGTGACAATTTTTTACCTGTTGCTTCCAGCATTTTAGATTGTGACTTGTTTTAATGTAGGCTTTCATCGTTGTATAAAGATGTTTGCATGATTTTTAACGAAAATTCCTGAAACTTACAGTTTAAACTTTGGTTTTAATGGTGCAAGGCTACACTATTCCGATTTTATACTGGTTTATTTTACTTCATTGATGGGTAGCTAATAAATTGTGTATGTGTGGAAATCAGAATTATTCGACGTGTGCAAAAATTTAAAGTTATACATACATGTACCTTATTAATATCCAATACGATTTACGAGTGAAAAGGTTTTTACACGACCGACCGACGCGTTATTTTACTCAGCTATAAATATCAGAGTAACAGCTTTAAAATTCGGGTCCATCTGTCATTCATGGCATACGCATCTCTTTTAATAGCTGCGAGTTCAATGGATCTACAATAGGAACGGGGGTGAAAGTTTTGTGGTCAATGCGGCAGATAATACAGAGGAGCACTTGACACCGACTGGAATGTGTGAGAAGTTAATTATAGTGAGCCAAATTCATTGCATGGTGTGTATCTATAAGTGGTAAATACTCGTGTGGAAGTGTTTGGAACTCGAAGTTGAAAGTGCCTGTTCTGAAATGATAAGCCTGGTCATCATATCGTCATCATCAGAACCGAACGATGAAAATCAGAAATGACCAAATATGGAAATAAAGTAAGTCAACCGAGAAACGTAGTAAAATGTTGCATAACGGATGATTAAAGTGATAAATAGATTGAGTGGACTATGATCCCTTGTTCAACAACAGTACGCTTAAAATTCCAAGACAGCAGATTGTATTGGGTTTTTGCAAACACACCGAGAGAATGAGATTTGATGTGATTTTAGGGAGCTGATGTGAGACTCATTCCATAAGTGATAGGCATGCATTATATATTATTATAGTATAGTACTTACTTGCATAAAAGTATGAGAATAGAAGCATAGCAAGTTTGGTTGACTGACGCAGCTCATTTCTGGAACTTGTTCATTGCACATTGATACCAATGTGCTCATTTGAATGACACGCATTTTGCACTGACTGGACTGGCTTCTAAAAATCAATCATATCTGTGATTCATTATCATGCTTGTATCCTCGTGATAATGATCATGTTTGTCGCAATCCGTTCCGACAGTTCAAGTGAATGACAAGGAGGAAAATAACCACCTTGACAAACGTAGAGGGAGAACGACAAATATGATTAGAATGATGGGGCTTAAAATTTTCCACTACATTTATGGTGTTTTCCCGAGTTGTCCCAGGAATTTATGTGTTTAACTGGGTGTATTGATTAAAAGCCATGATTGATCAGATGAAACATGATGGTTTGGGGAATTTTTATATGCACTTTAATATTATGTATTGAGCATTTGGTTCAGTTTTTATGTTTGTAGATTACTACTTTAGTGGAGTCATACGTGATAGAATTTCAAAAATAGCAATTACATTTTATAATGATACATCAAAGTACGATAACTATTAATCCTTCTGTGGGGGCTAGCAATTAAATTATACCACATGGGTGAAAGGATTATGCTTTATTATGGTATCTTCTGCGATTAGAGAGAGAGGAAAAGGCACACTGTAAACTACATTTAACCACAGGAATTCCGTACAGGATCTTGCGTAAACACGTTCAGATAAATAAGCATATAACTATGATTAATACTCTTTTCGCATCTTATATGGATAATATATCACAGAAGGATTAGTATGCACACTACAGGTTGGAACAGATATCAAGCATATTAATGTTATATTGCTTTGATTTAAGTACGATGATGAACAGAGCACGGTTGCATACTTGGAATTCCTTTCAAATCAACACGTCAAATCCCTCTACATCCTATATTCCATTACATGCTGCTCATCATTTCGTGGCGTGACATAATCATCCTGTGTACCAGTACTTTTGACCAAGTATGATTGAAATGGCTTTAAAAAGCAAGTCTTTTTTTTGCTAAAATATACGTTGTCAACAGGTAACTGCGCTGCGTGTTTATGTAGTTTTTAGGCTATCTACCTAGATATTTGTGTAAATTACAATTATTGCGTTGGATTGGCTGCCCTGTCACAAACACTCGTTTTCCAAAAGCTCTGCAATATACACAAGTTTGAACGATAAAGTACACGGCTTGATAAAATTCCATTGTCCCAAAGTGAGCGTGATACACACAGTAAAAATATGTGCTGATAATGGGAACTCATCCGTCACAAAGAGAGAGAGACAATACTCAATTTTACATTTTGGAATTCTCTTTGGTATTCCAATCCTGCGTTTGTAGCATCTAGAGTCCATGTGAAACTGACACATTTTAGTAGTTTTGGAGAAAGTCGAAGTACAACGGTCGATATTACATGGGATTACAGAAATTTTCATTTTTTTTAAATTTTAGTAACCACTTGTAGTTAAAGGAACTCGTACTCTTTTACACTGCGACACGTTCCCTAAGAGGAAATGAAAACACGGCGAGAATTACGGGGGCGTCAAATTGCAAATAGGAAGTCAAAGGTCGAACCGTAAACACTTAGATTTATGAACCAACACCCATCTAAAACATAGTCGGAGGGAAGAGGTCAAAATGGATAATACACTCATTTCGTCAACGGAAGAATTAAGCCCAGAGGACCGGCTTTTGTTGACCAGCACAAAGAGGCAAGAGCCGCAAGGAGAAGAACATAAGGCAGAAGGTGTGGTTGATATTACATCAGCAAAGGACAACGTAGTAGTAACCTCCACTGGTTATGCACTCGCCTTGACAAGGACAAAAAAGAAACTGCCATCCTCCCCTTCTTCTTCGTCTTCCGATGATTCGGAGTCTGACTCTGATCTGGATGTCGACGATGAGCAGCATGATTATGACATGAAACATGACCGGTACTACGCGTCCGCTGCTGGAGGCCTAAGTTCCAACACAAATTCCCTGTCTTCTAGGTCGAGCATCCATAGGAATAGTGGAACTCACCCATGCAATTTGAGCTTGGATTCAAATTCTCATTCTGCGTATAATACTCTAATTATTCATCAGAACAATTCCAGCTTACTTGCCGATACATGGATGTGAGTGAACAACGCTATCAATTTGCATGGCATTACTCAATGACGAAGGGTGAACAGTAGAGTTGAAAAGTTCATTAATTGTTGTAGACCTGCTAGTCATGAATTCACATCCGTTGGAATTGGACATAGCAGAAACTCTGCGTGTTCTGCTTCTCGAAAATCTCAGTCTCCAACCAGGGACCTTTCCAGTAGTCTTAGTCAAGCTGGAGGGTATGAGGGCCTGCTCTCTGAAAGAAGTGGAGATAGCACTGTCACGTCGACAGAATTACTGGATATTCCGAGAGACTACTTAGACCAATTGACTGTTTTGAAACATCTTGCCAAAGAAGTTCAGGTATGTACGAACGAACTTAGCTCTTTTGTTCTGCTGTAACTGAATAAAATATGTGGGTATTACATGGGTGGCTTTCATATTTCAGCAAGATCCCATTAGCAGCTCCATACATCCAAATCTACTGAGGTCTGCCAGTTTCTCGAGGTCTCAACCTGACCTTACTCATGCCACCATCATGAGCACTAACCCGCACAGTTGTAGTCATGATTTCGATTATTATGATTGCACAAAGACTTCACAATCTTGCCAGCAATCACAACAGGGTCAACAGTGGAAAAAACACGATAATCCATCGGTGTATGCCCACGCTTCCGAAAAGGGCGACGACGTCCTGCCCTCCGTTCAAATACTGGAAATTCTGATGCGAGAGAACTCGAATTTGAAAGCGGAACTAGCCAATGCTCGCAGACGAATTCAGACTATTCATAAGGTAAAACCACTAATAACAACTCAATCTTTTCAATACTAGGACGAGTTTTTATAATATGCAGTATGCATGCATATACTCATAATGTGGAAACTCATGAAACCTTTCACTTTTTAGCTCGAAGTGGAACTCACGCGACTTCAGAAGGACCACGCTTCGCTCTTCGAATCTGCAGAAAGGAGAGAAAGTCTGGAGCGCACAGCCAGAGCCAAGCTCACTACTGAAGTAAAACGATTAACTGCCGTGAACAGAGAACTGTTATCCTCCTCAAATTCCCTGCAGAATATCTCTCCTTTTGCCACATCCTCGGACACAGACGCCTACAAAAGAGAATTAGGGAAGAAGGATGCCACGCTATCACAACTGATCTCAGAAAGTAAATTGATGAAAATATGCAGGGTTATGACTAGTATATAATGTTTTTTTATTAAATTACACGGACTGACTAAACCCACTTTGCACTTCCAGACAAGGAATTAATGGCAGCAAAGGAAAGGCAAGACATAGAGTTGGCAGCTCAAAGGGCAACTTTGGCAGAACAAAGGACGCATATTGATATCCTAGACAGTGCGCTCACTAATGCCCAGCAAAATGTGTTGCGTTTGGAAGAAGAGGTATGAAAATTATTAGGACAAGGAATTGATGAGTTTAATTATTTGAAAGGAACAATCTTTGCAATGACACATTGTTTTACTTGTTATTCACAGGGTCGTAAGAAGCAAGAATACGTAGACAAAGTATCTCAGTTACAAAGAGCTCTATCATCTCTGCAGCTCTCGAATGAAAAGAGGGAGCAATCAGAAAAGAAGCTGAGATCCCAACTGGAATCGGAAATTACCGATTTAAAGCTACAACTGGCTTCAGTTAATGCTACCAGCAATTCCCACGCCACTCGAACCCCTGGCATGTGCACACCACCGGGACCTCCTGCTCCACGAAATTACACAGCTCCGCCACCCTATCCCGGATCGCAGGCTCCACAACTACATCCCGACTCCTCCAAAGGTGACCTGGCTCCAGAGTTGAGAATTTTACAAGAAAATTTAAAGTTATCTGAAGAAAAGATCTTGAGTCTTCAAGCAGTGGTGGCTCGATGGGAACAATTCTTCACATTAGAAGGGCAAAATGCACATAATTCACAACCAGGATCGACGCCCAACACTCCAAGCTCCTGGTCCTCTAGAGGGGAGACGCCTCATTTTTTTGGAACGGGTAACGGAAGTGGAAATTCATCGTCAGCCACATTGGATGACCTTCCAGCCACTCATAACCGAGCCAGTGAACTTGAGCGAACGGTGAAGGACTTGGAGTCTCGTCTTGTTGAGCGAGATGCGATGATTCGTGTCCTCCATTTGCAAAATGCCCCACCCCCATTATCTCCACTGTCGTCGAATCTCTATTCCTCGTTTAATTCGTCACCCTCATCGGCCTACATCCCTCCTGTTTACCGAGAATCTCCGTGTTACTCCACAGTTGGTTCAGGAATGAAAACCAAGTTGGATTCTAACGATGATCCGAAATCACGCATTCATCATCAACCATCAATGAGCTTGACAGCGACAATTGGGAACCTGGGAAAGCCTTTAATAGGAGCTCATATGGACCCTGCATTGTTTTATTCGAAGGTCACAAAGTGTGACTCTGAACCACCCAGTTATGCCAACCTTCCATCCAAATTGCGACTTGGAGGAAGTGGGTCTAGTCTTGCCAAAAATTCGAATGAAAGCTTGGGCTCTGTTGGCCAAGCTTCGAATGCGTCATCCCACAAACATTCAAGTCCGGGGTCAGTGGACAGCTCAAGGAGCAATACAAAATCGATTGATGAGCAACTCAAGGACCTTGATAACCAACTTCTTTCTAAGGTAAAAACTTGGTCATGAGCGACCAGCGTAGTGTTCTCTCAATAATGATTTGCATTTTACAATAATCTTAACCAAGTTTGATTAATTAACATGATAACTCTTTTGAGTTTTTTGTTGCAATTTGTGCATCCGCCCTTCATTGAACCAAAAATTTACTTTGACTGCCGTGCTGTTTTCATTTGAACATTACAATTTTACAACTCCTCTCGTTAATAATAATAACAACATTTATGAAAATTTATATGATATGGTTTTATCCGACTTGGAGAGCGATATATTAAATCCTAATTGAACTGATGGTGAAAGTGGCTGCTAACCATACGAGAAAAAGTTGTCGTTGCTGACGTTTTTGTCGTTTGGAACGCGAGTTTGTGCTAATAATCCCAAATACATAGAAAAACCAAGATGCACACAGCAGAATGGGCAAAGTAAATTTTTGTTTCAAGCAGGAGGTGTCGGGGCTCAAAATGCAATCTGGGCTCTGCTGTATTCCAGGATTCTCTAATCCAAGCGCTTCAACGCGAAAGGGAAAAGTTTCCCAGTCATTATTGGAGAGTTTAAACCAAAGTTCAATGGCTACGATGGGCAACAACCGAGACTGCGTAACCCAACCAAAGAAGTCATCCATTCTCCCACCTTTACCAAAACCACCGAATCAGAACTCTACGCAGAGCCAGTCTTCTCGAACCAGCTCCGGACCTCCTTTCATTTCGCCTTCGGTTGGGTCTGCAGGAGCCTGCTCTAATCCACACGAGCATGAAAGCCATCCATCAGCTCTCCCTTTGTCGAGCAGTGTGGACTCCGTATTGACGGATGCCAACGGGAACAAATGCACTTCCAATGTAGGAGTCAGTGGTGGAACGGTGTTCTCCCCTGTGAGCGCCTTGGCAGGCTTGCCTCCAAAAAGTCCTGGCTTCAGTGGACTTCAGGAGCCGAGCAAATGCAAATCCCTGGAGCGCGATCAAAAGGGGAAGTTAACATCGGACTATGGAGGTGGAAAGTACACTCCACTCTCCAACGATGCAGCACGGTGCAAAAGCTTGGATCGGAGGGAGGTGAAGCAGGCCAAGGTTGAGGAGAAGATTGCTAAAGAACGAGAGAAAGCGGAAAAGGAAAAAGAGAAGAAGGCACAAAAGTCGATAGTCGGCTCGAAAGCAGCCTTTTTTGGTGGCCTGCTCACCAGGCGCTCCCCCAGCCCCTGTAGACAAAAGGAGAAAGAGAAAGAAAGTGTGGACTCCAAAGTTCCCATCATGCAAGGAAGAAGCGTTCGGTTTCCCTTCGGGAAAGGGGCAAGTAGCTCGAGCAATACTCAGCAACATGACATATCTTCAGCAAGCCAAGATGTTCCACATCAGGACACTGATATGGACACAGCCTTTCTGGACATGCAGGGTCGCTCCTCTCAAAGAAATCGGATTTACAAGTGGTCACTCTCGTCATCGAATCTTGCGTCAGCACAGGAACAAAGTAAAATGGTCGCTGGATGTGACAGCCCCTGGAATCAGAGGAGGAGCGGCGGTGATCCGGTGGGCACGTCTAGATACACCTCCGGCAGTGGAAGTATGAGCAGTTGTCCTTCCCCCACTCCAGGAGATGATAAAAAATGGGGTAAAATTGTGAAGACGCCTTTCGGACTGCGGTACACCTTTGGTGGAAGTCGCAGTATGAATGATTCTGGGAGCTCAGGGGGAAGTTACAAGGATAAGTGAAAATTAAAATGTTTACTGAGTAAGCTGGAAGAAATTTCCTTCTGGTATGATGTGAGATGTCATCGCTCCTTTTAACGATTAGTTGATTAGGTTCTGCCTTCCATCTTCTACACACAAAGTATGTAGTAGTCTGAAAAGTGTGATGAAATCTGTGAGTGTTGTAACGCTTCTTTGTGCTTCTTCTGAAAAACGAAAAAGCCCACCAAGTAAGCGAGGGTTGTGTATTATCCTAGAATGAAATTAAAAAATAGACGCTTTCAATGAGCTGATTACTTATCAGGCTTTGACGAACGAGTACTGTGCATTTGCCGCTTGATTTTATTACAGACTTAACTTGTAGTCTGATATACTATACGAATTATGACCCGTTTTGTTACTACTGTTTGAGTTTGAGATTGTAGCAAAGAGCCATGACGCTCAGCGCAACTAGATGAAAATAGACTACCTATGCTCCTGTGTAGATCTAACAAATCATTTTGGTTCACCAAAAATGTGGACTTAACCAGTAACCACAAATCTTTTAGAGTACTACCAAATCACCAAATGTATTGGAATTGACATCGTAGCCTGTCGTAGTAGAAGCAATCATGATTGTAACTTTGGCACTGCCTTGGCCTTTTAATGCATCAGCAAATACCATGTGCGTAGAACATTTTTAGAGGCGACGCTCATAGTTTTGAGGTCTGTTCGGTTACAAATAGCCTATATCATAACACTGTTTTTTTTGGATATTTTTATGCAATAGTGTAGAGTATATAAGGTAATATTTAAAAGTTTTAAATGCTTGTAATAGCCATAAAATGAAATAAACAAGTTGTCGTGAAGTCGATTCTTTGCGTATCATTTAAATACAACACACGCAATACTGAGCTCTTGCATTAAAAATAATGAACGTAGGTTTTAAAGACAATTGATTTTAATCTCTTTACTCAATAAATCTAAACATACACGAACACCAGGGCCTTTTTTTATTGGATGATATTTACAATTTTAGTTGCAATCTCGATTAACGGACGACACAACAAGACAATCCAAGGACAATAGTTGCATGTAGTAGCCCGTAGTATAGCATTTAGTGCATGCGAATACTGCGAATGTGTAATAATTATTCACATACCTATGTGCAACTATCAAGGCTGCCTTCGGTTATCATTATTTTCGTGCTTATTTATTTCCGTTGGTATCAATAATATTATTGGCTATATTTATGTGATTCACAATACAAACTGTAAAATGCTTACAACCTATTATCAGAGCAGTCTTGATTATTGTAGCGTTATTGGATTGACTGGTGGAGCATCTGGAGACTCATTCAAATATACGGGTGCGCTCCGGTCCACAATTTCCAATGTGCCTTTGCCATTTCTATCATAAATACTAAATAATAAATTTTCAACTACATATTTGCAAGTGTAAATTAAAATTCCATATGAAATTAAATTAGAACCTGAATTTTGACTGAAATACTATATTAGTAACAAACTATACCCAATACATGGATGATATTCTAATTTCATTAATCTATCGTAATTTCTTCAACAATACTTGTAGTCTTCGTAGATCCTGCCCGAAATTCACTTGAGGCGACGAGCGTTTGTTGCGCAGCCAAGCTTGTACTTGCGACGACAACTGGGAAGCTTTCTTGTTCGTATTGATATGCCATTCCACGGCCAATCGGATCGGCTTCACCTTGCCTTCTCGTCTTTTCTTTTCCATGCACAAATCGAATGTGTTGAGCTAAATGTTTTTTGGCATTAAAATTTTTAGAACATGAATCGCACTTGTAAACCACACATGAAGATGTTGCCAAATGATAATCCAGCTCAGTTTCTGTATTAAACACAGAAAAGCAGACGGAACACACGCATAACGAATGTGAACGTACATGTATAACCCATGCGTGTCTGCTTTTGAAATTCTTGTCACATACCGAACATGTCAAAGTTTCCACAGCTTCTATATTTTCCTCCTGAGGCACCTGCATGGGCGGTTGACTCTTCCGGTAATTGCTGGTGTAGTTAGTTTGTACTTGTGGCATACTAAAAGTGGATTGCTGTAAATGGTTGTTGAGATGTTCATTAAATTCCTCGATACTTCCGCACGAGGTTCCACACTGGCTGCAGCAGAAATTGCTTCCCAGTGATGCTGTCTGTACAGTCTTACTTCCGTCACCAGGTAGATGCTTCAAAATGTGCTGATTAAGCTCTTCAGTGCTTGGAAAATACTGCTCACAATAGTTGCATTTAGCGAGTTGAACACTCCTTGCTGGACTAGTCACACGTTTCGAAGGGTCATGATTTTGCAGATAGTGTTCCAATAAGCCAGTGACACTTTCTACTTGAACGTTGCAATGCTCACATTCGTATGGGCAATGAATGGTTGACATGTGCTGTCCCAAGTCTTCGTACGAAAAGAACTTTAGCATGCACACTCCACACTGACATGTTGGGTGCTTCTGAGACCAGTGGGACATCATCGTGCGAGTGTCACTAAATCTAATTGAGCAAACTCCACATTCCAAATGTCGGGAGTGATGCACTTTGAGATGCTTGTCCATGTCACTACCTGACCTAAACTTGCTGCTACATTTTGTACATTGCAAACTGATTCCGGTATTATGACGGTCGAGATGCTGCACATATTCAGTTACACGGTGAAACGATTCTTTGCAAAGGGGAAGGGGGCATCTAAAATTAGTTTGCCCACCATGCAAAAAGATGTGCGAAATGAAGGTTGGAATGCTTTTCAAGGTTCTGTTGGGACAATGCTGACACTTGAGAAAAAGTAAACCTGCCTTGCCATTCCCGGAACCGGTAGATTTTTTCGCAAATACTGCCGATGGTACTCTGCCAGCAAGCGGTTTGGGTCTCTCGACAACTACTTCTTCGGTAACTACCGGCACCGGCTGCGGCTCATCCGGGGGAAGGGGATCAGCCAGCGGATCAAAATCGTCGGCACCCTCCACGTAGCCCTCCAGTGATAGCTGACGTATGCTTTCGTCCTGGTTTTGACTGTCGATGGATATGAATTCAGAAGACATAAAAGTGTTGTAGCTTGCCTGAAACGGCAAAGTATCCTGACGTGCAAATGTTGATGGAACACTGGAGGACGCCACCACAATGGGCTGTGAGTCTTCAGCAACCATGGACTGCTTTCCTGCGGTGAAAATTAGCTTTTGTTGCTGCTGCTGACAGTCGTTTCGGTTAAGACATTCACTGCTGCAACGACAAGTTGAGGCGCATCTTCGTCCAGCTTGAATGCAGGGACACTTTACGTTGTGGCAAAACTTTTGGGATTCATACTTTTTCACAGTGCCGCATTGGCACATTGACCGAGACTCACGTTTTGGAACTGCAGGAAGTTTCGGAGGATCTTGTATATTACGAAGAAGCGGTCCTCTAACCTCCAGTTCCGTTTCACAAAAACTGGTGGCCATCATGTCTGTCACATCCATATAGTCATCGCCTCCATGGTGGTCATCATCATCGGAATTATTCCACCTGGTCTGTTCAGATTCGTCCCCAGTTTTATCGTCCTCGGTCCCAAATAGCGTCGGTTGCATTGAGTTATCCGCGGCCCAGAAAGACGTGGACGGACCTCCACTTGCTCCTTGTGGATGATAAATGCTGATATGTCGTTTCAAACCGAAGGTTGTGTTGAACGTTTGACTGCAGTGAGGACAAGGATGTTCAATCATAGGAGACGTCAACATGATATCAGAACCTGATTTCTTTCCGTGACACCTCTCAAAGTGGCGCACCAACATTATTTTTGTGTGGAACATGTTGTTACAGGTCTTGCATTTGAATTTACATTGAACTTTTTTACAGATTTTCTTATGAATGTACAGGCTCGTTCGTGACTTGAACATCTTTAGACAATCTTCACATTTTTGGCTTTTTACATTCGAATGCGAATGCAGATGAACCTTCAAAGCTGCTTCCACCTTGAACCGCCGCGGACAGTGAGGACAGACGTACTTCTCTTCCAGACTGTGATATCTCAAGTGCACCAAGTAGCGGGTTCTGTCTGTGAATGACTTTCTATCTACGCACTCCTCACAATAGTATATATCTTGAATAGGGATATCTGACCTTCCTCCTCGACCACACCTACCGTTGTAATTTGGATCGGAATGCTTCTGCATATGTACCAGTAACTGTTGCTTCGTAATAAAGCCTTTGAGGCAGTGGGGACATTTGTTAAGATTTTGCTGATTGTGCTGCCATACGTGCAAGATGTAGGTTTTTCTGTCTGCAAATGATTTTTCTGGACACTTGGAGCAAGTGTATGTATCTTGGTAAGGGATGTTACAACGTCGCCCTCGTCTATCCTCCCAACCCGTGTAGTTCGGATCTTCGTGCCGTTTCAAGTGAGATTCCAATGCAAATTTATTCCCAACGCTCCGCCCACAAACATGACACTTAAACTTCTCCTTGAGTTTCTGTTGATATAAATGCATTAGATACGCATTTCTTCTCTGGAAACTTTGATTGCAGCATGTACAAATGTAGACACTCTGAAATGGGATGTCCTCTCGACGGCCACGATGGGCGTGACCTCTAAAGTTGGGATCATCATGTCGTTGAATATGGTCCTTTAACAACTTTTCTGTCATGAACTTTCGTTCACACAAATGGCATCGATTTTTTGCCAGAGTCTCTTGCTGATACAAGTGCATTAAATATAAATTCCTTTTTTGAAACTTTCTGCTGCAACACTGACAAGTGTACGAGCTCTGAAAAGGTATGTCTTCACGTATGCGACGACTTCCGCCAGTGTAGTTCGGGTCGTCGGTATGTCGTTTTAAGTGACACTGTAACAGTTTTGATGTCATAAACTTTCTCTCACACAAATGACATTGATTTTTCGACAACTGTTTTTGCTGGTGCAAATGCATTAAATATAAATTCCTTTTCTGAAACCTTTTATTGCAGCACTGACAGGTGTAGGAGCTTTGGAAAGGAATGTCTTCCCGGTTCCGGCCACGACGATATTGTCCAGTGTAGTTAGGGTCGGCATGTCTTTTTATGTGAGTCTGCAACAAGGCTACTGTCATGAACTTTCGCTCACACAAATGGCATCGATTTTTTGCCAGTGTCTCTTGCTGGTACAAGTGCATTAAATATAAATTCCTTTTCTGAAACTTTTTGTTGCAGCAATTGCATAGGTAAGATGTCTGGAATGGAATATCTGCGCGAATTCTCCATCGCCCTCGTCCGATTTTCTGCTGCTCAGAAACTGTGTGCAAAGCCGGCGAAGAAATCTTGCTGGTTGTGCATAATGCCTTCCACGTTTTTACCATTCTTTCTACTATTGCATCGGCTGCTGACTTGAGGTTCTCAGTTAAGAGAACGTACGGATCAGGTAAAGAATGTGTCCCGAGGTAATAGTAGTTCAGCGTTGGTGATGTAGTGAATCCTTCCAATTCCATTCTTTCCGGTCCCAATTCCTTCTGCAGATTTCTTGATTTGCTCTCTCTGTGAGATGAACGATGACTATTCAAATCTGAGTCGCTTGTAAAATCTTTCCCACAAATTCCACAGCAATGCGATCCTTCCTTCGCGTGATTATGATTAATATGATTCATTAGATCCGATTGATCAGAAAATCTTCGTTCGCATTTACTTTGCTGGCAATAAAACGGTAATTTCTTCAGAAATTCCACAAAATCCTCATCATCGTCAATATACGTGTGATAGCCAAATGCATGAACGAGACAGTGCTGTTGTAATTCACTAAGGCTCGGAAATTCTTTCATACATATCTCACACGTTTTAGAAGGCATGTTTTTCGGTATATTTCCTATCAAGGAGTGAGTTGTCTCTGTAGTAAGTAAAGCTGTTGAAGTTGACGACAGTTTAGTCTGAACATCCTTGGGTTGACATGACCTTTTGTGTTCAGCATACAAATTATCTGCAACCCGAGCACCACATTGTTCGCAAGTCTTATTAGTGTGCCTCCGTAAATGAAAATTCAAGTAATGTTCATGTTTAAACTTTCTGCCACATTTAGGACAAACAAAATCCTTCTTATTAGTATTAGCTGGATTCATTGAGTGAGCTTTCAGTATGTGCTGCTTCAGACCAACTTCTCGTGCGAAGCTAAGTCCACAGGTAAAGCACTTAAACCATTCTTCTTCGCTTACTTTTTTCTCGTTGTCAGTAGTGCTGGATGGTTGTAACTTACTGGCCATAAAATCGTTAGTAGGTGAAAATGAAGTTGTTTTACAAAACTTGACATGAAAATTCAGTTGGTTCTGTCTTCCAAATCGTCGTCCACATCTTGGACATCCAAATCTGACCAAAGCATCCTCTTTTATGGGTCAGTGAATGTGTCATTAACGTATCAACAGATGTAAACGGTTTGCCGCAGTAAATACATATAAGTGGACGTTTTCCGTGCATACTAAGTAAATGATCCACTAGATATTCCACTTCTTTAAACAATTCGCCGCAATCATTACAATTTAAGGGATCTTCAATCTTCAGTCTTACAGAAGTAATGTCGCTCTTCCAAGAATTCATGCTTGCATCCAAATCCCCGCTTCTCTTTACCCCGGTAGCGGAAACCGAAACTCTCTTCTCTGCCAACTTGCTATTTTGACATGTTAGCAAATGGTTATCTAACTCGGACTTCATAGAAAAGCGGCTATCACAGAGACATATTCCACTTCTTTAAACAACTCGCCGCAATCATTACAATTTAAGGGATCTTCAATCTTCAGTCTTACAGAAGTAATGTCGCTCTTCCAAGAATTCATGCTTCCATCCAAATCCCCGCTTCTCTTGACCCCGGTAGCGGAACCGGAAACCCTCTTCTCTGCCAACTTGCTATTTTGACATGTTAGCAAATGGTTATCTAACTCGGACTTCATAGAAAAGCGGCTATCACAGAGACAGCAACGAAAAGTCTTGGCCAGTGTAGATGTAGAGAAGCCCATTCGAGCGTGTATCTTCATGTGCACATTGTAATGAATTATTTTCGAAAATCTTCGCCCGCATTCTGCACATTGTAAATTCTGAGATTCCTTCCTCGCTAAAACATTCGGCATTTCCCGTTTGACAATTTTTGGTATATTCGAGTCGACTTTTTCACAGCTGCTAACATTTTCCCTGTGTGGGTTCGTAGAGCTAGGAGTTGGGAGACGATCGCCTTCGGATTCATTAGTTGTATTTCCTTTCCGATTGTTCAATAATTCTTCCTTGCTGTAAAACTTCCGTTTGAAGAATGCATTCTCATCCGTCTTCGAGGCACTTGTTACATTTGAAACCTTTGAATCGTTTTGTCGAATCCAATTGGATTTTCGAGTCGGCGACTTTCGAGCCAGTACCGCAATTCTAAGAAAATGACAACCGGTAAACACAATTTGGTACATGTCATACATGTCATCATACATAATAAGTATGCTTGTGAAAAAACTACTGACTTTAGATTACTCTCTGGTGGATGTCTCTCAGAATTTACTGCATCTTCCACATCCTTGGAACCTGCAAGTAAATACAACCAAACACGTTATTTTTTTAGACTTCTCATTTTACCTCCTTTTGACAATAAGCTAAAATTATTTAAATGTTTTAACATATACGATTTATTCGACTATTACAATTATTTATAAATAATTTTTGCGTGCTACAATCTTGATGATCAATGCTAACAAATGCCTATTCTGAAACTACAACTGACTATTGATAGCGACTACCAGTTCAAACTGTTTACGTATGATAGTTACCAATAAAAATGTCATCTTCTTCATCATCCCAATTCGGATTCCATTCCTCTTCGGGTTCCTGCACTAATGATTGTTCACTTTGGCCCCTTTCCGACACCCTGAGTCGTTGTTCAGCCTTGAGTTGTAATTCACTGCTGATGACAACTCGTGGCAAATAAATTCGTACTCCGTTCCATTTAAATGCCAATGGCTGATTCTCAGCACGTTTCGGCATTTTGAATTCGCCTACTTCGACGTATATCCAGTCCATTCAGTCATTCCTTCTCCTCCAATCCCACACCTGCTAGCCACCTCTCCTGTCGTCACGTCCTGGTCACCCCGAGATGCGAGACTGGACCAACTGTTAATCAGCAACAAAAAAGGTTTACTAAGGATCCAACACCAATCAACCTCGTGACATTATTTGTGAAAGCACATCCTACCGCTCTGAATGTTTACGATAATTTGATCATCATACCTTTGTGATCCTCCTATCCCATAACCAATTCACCAAACCAACACCGACTGCGGTTTAATGCGTCTGTCACCTATAATAAAACCATTCACGTTGATCCACGGAACTTTGAACATGGACTCACGAACAAAGTTCTAAAAACCTAATGTAGCTCCGAGACTTTCAATCATCCAACGAAAAAGCTACACAGTACTTGACTAACCACTGATCACCACAGAATTTAACTTGTTACAAAACACAAATGACAAACAATACACGAGCCAGCCGTCGTGTCGGCTGCATAAAGAAAAGTTGTGAGTGCATTGAGAGTCTCCATTTGAGACAAGTGGAAGATGCACAGGAGTGCATGTTGAGGGAAATTGGATCGAATGTGCACGGAGGATAGTCTCGCTAAGGTTGTCCTACCCTACTGTCATCTCTGCTAGAGCAGATACTTTTTGAGGCTTGAAAATGATTAACCAAAATACGAATGGAGTATTTTTGGGGGAAGGAAAGCAAAGTTGCGGAAGAACAGATCATCTGCGCAGATGAATTGGTCATACCGCTGCGCTGCACTATGTGCCCAGTGCCGGCCAATACCGCCTATGNTGATTAACCAAAATACGAATGGAGTATTTTTGGGGGAAGGAAAGCAAAGTTGCGGAAGAACAGATCATCTGCGCAGATGAATTGGTCATACCGCTGCGCTGCTGCTGCTGCTCACATTTATGTCGGCATTCTCGATTCTCCAAGTGTAAACAATCGAAAATGGGAAGCCCTGCAGCTTTTACTTTTGCCTAACTTTCTCTTTCATAAGAGCTCTGGCTGGACTTGTGCTTCGAAATTAAAATGAAAGTAACTCGACAAAAATCGAGTAAACCCTCTGCCTGTCACGACGAGCGTTTGCTGGCTTTGACCTTGCTTTGACGAGTAATGCAGTAAGGGAGTAATTTAATTCGATTAAATTTTGGAAGGAGGTTTTGTGGTAGTGTTGACCGTAATTGAATGGGTGGACTGACGGTGAAAAGCAACGCTGAGATTCTCGCAGACATTTACAAAGTTGATGATTCTTTGTTCGGAGGACCCGTTGAGGAAGAGTGCCTACAGGTAATCAATTGAAAGCACGTTTATAAATTTGTAGTTTCAGCAAATTAACTTTCATCTTGGCATAGCTTTCCCGACCCTCATTCGGAGATAATGTTGAGAAAAATGTATAGTCAAACCGAGAGATAATCTTAGGACACCGAAAGTTCGGTCTTTTTTGTGTTCGAAGACAGTCTGGAAAGTTTTGTGTATGTCTTTGCTGTGTGCAGGATATGACAATGTCAGAATGCACAAAAACGTAGAATTGAGTTGAATTGAATGCACTTGGGGTCAGAAGTTGTATGAACAAAAAATGTCATTTTTATTATGATGTATGGTTTTTGTGCGCAATTCGTCGTTCATCATAAATCATCAGTTTGTGGCTATTTTCGCCTCGTGTTTGTATCGAGGTAGAACGAGGGATGTGAAGCTTTTCTCATCCTGTTCGTATAGATTGCTGTAGGCTTCTTCCTTCCGTATTCCATAGGAATGAACTGCTTCTTACAGTTGTTCACCACAACATACGTCTCGAACGGCTCGAGTTCTGATGGATGCTCCACCAAGTCCCCCAGCAGGGTGTACAGGGCATAAGCATATCTGAACTGTTTCTTACAGTTGTTCACCACAACATACGTCTCGAACGGCTCGAGTTCTGATGGATGCTCCACCAAGTCCCCCAGCAGGGTGTACAGGGCATAAGCATATCCAACCGGAAATCGTACAAATGTGTCAATCAGTTCCATGATTTCAACCATTGAGCCCATGTTACGCAATCGCGTAATGTGGATCATTGTGGGGGTTTCCCGATTTTCACCATTCTTGAACACATTGATGGTTATGGCATTGCGTGTGTCCTCGTCCACCGTACGCAGGTACCGGGATCGCACGGAAGGCATATGAAAAGTGCATGTGCCGCCTCTTGACGTTCCACAATATTGACAAGTTCGTTTCTTTTTTGGTGAAGTCTTCTCGTTCGCTTTGTACTTCATGGTAGTTGAGGAAGGAGATGAGTAATACGTCGGAGAAGGGGAAAGTCTGTGAAGTCGTTCGCTTCTGTCGCTGTTGTCACTTTCACTTCCATTGAGAAATGGTTCGTGATTTGAGAAGAGGTGTCTGTAGCCTTGCCGTTCATTGTTTTTGTCGTCAAAATAAAGTCCGTCATGATAGTTCTTCAGTGTTTTTGTTTGGTCATCCATAAAGTCCTCAGACGAATAACCATCATCGTAGAGATTTGGATCAGAGAACTTGTTTGAGCAAAAACGGTTTTTACCCGGTGAAAGCATTCTGCTGGCTCTCTCAGGATTTTGACTTTTCTCACGGCGATAAAGCCACTGTGGTTCTCCAGCGTAATTACGCAAGACTCTTCCTCTCTCCATATCTTAGGGGCATATAATGTCAATGTTTTCTCTAGCCGGCAGTGACAGACAATGTTAAATGAGCAGGACTTGAGGCATAAAGGCTTCACAATCTTCTTTCTAATGAATGGGAAATAATCAGCATCGCCAGTAAAATTTCAGACAACCATGCTTTTCATTCCATCTTCTGTCCGTGGATGGATGGCATAAATGAAGCAGTTTAGCTGAATTGGAACGTGACAGACGTATAGTTTCAATGGGCGACTGCGTGTTACTTTTAGAGAAAATATATCGTCTGATGAAAAGAGTTACAATACACATGTATACGCAGGAGAGTTCTAATTAATAAGATGAAATAAATACAATCAGAATATAGGAACATAGGTAGTTTACAAGTATTCTGTTTCTTCACTCACATACATACATAATATACTTCCTTGCATTAAATTTTTGATTATTTCTGTAGATTGTTGGTAGTAGCAGCAAACCTAACAGCGGAAGTGAGAAGTTAACCGTCAGGCACTCCTGTTAGTTCAGCTATCTCCACCAGTACTTCTTCGGCCTACAGCCACCCCCAAAACTAGTCACATCGGAGTTGGACAATTATCAAACCCCAGCATGACTTTTGCAGCAAAGTGTTGGCCATTTTTGTACGATACGGGATTTCGGAGAGTCAATATCGTTCCCCGACTATCTGTGATTTGCTTGAAATGTGCTAACTCGCGACTGTTTTCTACTGAGAAGCAGAAAGCTCCTCCTCGTCCAAATTATTTAAATGTATTTGATAGGCAGACGAAACTAATGCAGCGACAACGAGCAGCTCAGCTAGGCGCAATAGTGAAGAATGAGGAAGGGAACTCCGTCTACGACTATATTAAAGATGAGGTATGTAATGACTGTGCTCTCAACTTTCTCTTCTCTCTGAGATCTCTCTCTCTGACACTATACCGGTGGTCGTATTGCATTTGTGGAGTATGAATTTTGATACAAGGCAAAGTAACGTGAACTAAATTACTGCATTAAATTGTGTTTAAAGGTTGGATTCATTGTAGCGGATAGAGTCATCGACATCAAACGAGACATTGATCGAGTCCTAGATCTTGGATGTGGAAAAGGGCATATTTTGAAGCATTTAAACAGTGTGAGCCTGTGCTTAGCTAAATTGAAATAAATACGCTTAATTAAATCAACATATTATATTTACTGCCACTTTCACTTACAGAGTATGGTTCAGTCTGTAACGGCAGTCGATATTTGTGATAATTGGTTGCATGCAATGGATTGTCCGGAGGACGTATCTTGTGAAAAAGTTCTCATTGATGAGGAATGTGCAACATTTAAACCAAACACCTTCGACATGGTTGTTTCCAGTCTGAGGTAGCCGAATATTTAATACCTACCTACCTATATTATGATGATCAGTCTTGGATCTTGTGGGTTTCAAAGCTATGGTGTGATTATTGCTATCTCCAGTCTGCATTGGGTGAACAATCTGCCCAAGACGTTTGCAAACATTCACCAATGTTTGAAACCGGACGGGGTCTTCCTCGGTGCAATGTTTGGTTGTCAAACACTGTACGAGCTGAGGTGTTCTCTGCAACTGGCAGAGTTGGAACGAGAAGGGGTAATCATTAATGCGACGCAATGCTAGTGTTATCGTTTTGAAACTACGACTGCTTAAGAAACAGCAGTATACCTTTTTAATTTGTTACAATCCCTATATTATATTCAATATCTTAGGGGATGGCCTCACATATTTCACCATTTGCGGAGATTCAGGATATAGGAGGTTTGCTGTCTATCAATGGATTCACGATGCTAACCATTGTAAGTTTACTTACTATTTAAAAGGATTAAATGGTCGATGTCTGACCAATGTGCATCAGAGTTACATGCAACATTATTATTGGTACTGCACAGGACACACAAGAAATAAAAGTGGGGTATCCCTCCATTTTTGAGCTTATGGATGACTTAAAGGGAATGGGAGAGAACAATGCATCATGGAGAAGAAAAGTCAGAATCAATCGAGAAACGTTATTTGCAACTGCTGCAGTGTACCAAGGTGAAGCTTCTACTAGGTATATAGGGTACCAGTAAGTATCATAAATTAAACGTATGCTTACATTCGCAGAGTTGTATGGAAACCCAGATGGAAGTATACCAGCAACATTTCAGGTAATTTACATGATAGCGTGGAAACCGGATCCATCGCAGGTACAATATAGTACTTCAGTAACATTCCTACACTGGTTTTGTTTTCTACTTACAAATGGATAATAAAATATTTTTGTGTTTTTTTCTTTAAATACATTTTAGCCGAAGCCTTTGCCTCAGCAGAAGCCGGACGTATCTTTGAAAGATTTAGACAAACTTAGGTAACCTGTATGACTGATTATGCTACTAGTCTTCGTCAGTTAACAGTTGAATAAAGTTTTTTAAATGGGTTATACTTCAAACGATTGGTGGTAAGCATATTTATAGCAACTATTATTGGTTCATACATATGAAAGCATATTATTGCACGTTGTGGGTTTGCGATGGATTGTAAGTCATACTAGGTTTTGAGTTCTAAATAGTTGCAAACTGTAAATACCACCGCATGAGTTACTACTACAACGCTATTGTCCCACGAGTGGTAGCGTATTTTGTTTTGGATCGTGCATTTCATCATTGGTTTGGTATTTGTTGTTCACTTATTTATTTCCCACCCCTCTGGCTAGCACAACTTGTTGAAGCAAGCGCAGAAGCGGTACCGGTGGTGCCGGGTCGGTATCCTATCCAAAAATGAGAATATTTTGAAGGTTGCAAGTGATGCGTTGATGTGAGTGTGACCCACTACTAGGTTCTAAACATATTATTCTAATTAGTCTTGCTTTCAGAGTTCAATGAGAACAAACTCACCGACAAATAGGTAAGTCTATCTACACGAGAAATGACTACATATATCTACACTCTACACACGTACAAATGTAGATGTATATACATATGTATATACATACGGATCAGGGGTTGTATTGTATTGGGAATGGAGATGTAAACTTTTTGCAAAACAGCGAAGACCGACAAACCGTTAAGTGATAGTTTTCTGCTTTGGAATGGTCAGAAAATACATAAACATATAGTTCATCTATTCTTAAATGACAACTGCATATTCATTAGGACATCGTACTAAGTTATTTGTAAAATCATTCATTGCAGTTAAACCTCCCCACACCACAAGTAGTAACCAAATCATTCAACAAAAACATCTACAGCTCATAGTTTTAAACCTACCACCCATGTTCAGTGCCATGTAGTGGTGCCACTTTACTGCCAAGTAAGAAAGGGAATTTATCGTCAACACTTGGAACAGTAATCCAACGAATAAAGTGAATCGCAATAGTCAATCTAATTTAGGGAGACTAGTTTTGTGCACAGCAAATGGCAGTTCCCGACTTTCCAAAGATGATTTCTAGAAGAGTGACTAGTTTGCGTTTCATGCTATTTGTCATGCTGATTTTTCACTCATATACGCCAAGCTCATCCTTGCAGCTTTCTGCGGATTCCGAACTAACTTACGAAGAGGAGTATCAACTATTTGAAGCCGAAGAGTTTGACAACTCACATCTAAAGAGACAGAAACGTTTTATTTATCTCAATGTAAGATTTCAACAAGAAATTAATTCGCTTTATTTCAACTAATTAGAGTACAATTCAGGTTGCGAAAGCCTGAACATTTCAGGTAGGTTTAGGTCAGATCAGGCCGCGGCCTGAGCCTGATCTGAGGAAGTTTGGCGTGACCTGAAAAATGCCGGAAAATTTTGGCCTGAACTGAACCTGATTGAAATATTTTTGAATACGAAAGCCTGACCTGAACTGAGAAATTTGGTGTGAACAGGCCTGAATTGTACTCTTGAACCACATGACATGTCTAGCGAAGCATTCATTAAGTCAAACTCCGAAAACAGGTTGACACCAATATGGCAGTGGCTCTTCTGGTATCAATTCCACTTACATTTATTCTACCGTCTATGACAAATCTCTTCAATAAGTGGCGAAGAAAGCGAAGCGTGGAGGTTACGGATCCCTACAAATTTGATGGCCACGCAATAGATCAGTCTGATGTTGACAAAGTTTTCACATACTTTCAACTGCTCGAGGTGATTCAGTTATGATTCCATGAAACATTATAACATGTTCCCACCATTATAAGTATAACGATTGCGATTATCTTTTACTCGCTTAATTCTGCAGATTCCAGAACCATCATGTCAACTCAAGGCCATTTGCGAATTTTCCGCTGACCCCGAGAAGTACAATCCTTTGTCGGAAGTGATCCTGCGAAGAGTGAGGAATCCAGGCTTGCCTGCCCTACTTTACTCGGAAAGGAAAGCCGAGCACCTGCATAATTCATCCTTGCACCACGACAGCACACCAGATACCCTTCCACAGTCAACGAGTTTGTACGAGTTGTACAACAGAGCTGCCGACGAAGGGTTGGCTTTGGGACCCGAAAAATGCGAGCAACAGTACTCCTCAGCTTGTCACTACCCTACTGATAAGCTGTTGAACATGCCTGTGATCCGGTTTTGGAATGCTCTCCAATCCGTCTTAAAACTTAACTTTAAGGACACGCCCAACAAATAAGAGCATCGTCTGTTCTCGACGCGTTCTTTTTCTACAGTAAATTTTGTACATTAAATAGCTACACAACAGTTTGTGTTGTCCTTGCCCTGTTGACTTCATTGGGAACGTCATGATCTATAATTTATGAGTGAACCGACTTGGGAAAAATAAAATTGATGTAATAAAATACCGAGGATAAGGGAAACGGCAAGGGTCAGGCGTTGCATACGATAAGACCGTAGGAA
>JAHZMW010000961.1:0-11450 GCA_027743745.1 Alloscopus bannaensis | reverse complement strand
TCCATATAAAGTCTTTTGCACACAACTTGCTCAAATTATGTTTCAAGAGAAGCATATCAAGTTCCAATGAGTCGTGCTTTCTTTTCATTATCAACAAATTGTGAAGGAGCAGGCAAACGCAGTAAATTATTATAGATTGGCTGCAGAGGTCTATAGCCTTAAATTTTGGGAGGAAGAGGCATTATCCTTCTTTTTTTCCAAAATATTTACAGTCTGTATATATTGGTATATTTGAGACTTTCAAAGTGGTCTTTATATATGCATATACTATTTTTGCACGTTTTAAATACATGTGTCTTGTTGCTAACATAAAAAATGGGAAAACCACAGAAAAGTTGGTAGCAAAATTATCACAGCGGAAAAATTAGGGATTAGGCTTAATTTACAACTGCGCATTTTGCATTGCTGCAAAAATGTGAAAATCGTAGAGAAATGAGAAAAGGCAGGAAAACTGTAAAGTTTAAGATTAGCTTTACTTGCATAATAACGATAACATCCTAATAATAGCAATAATCAAGATAATACACAGACATCGTAAGAATATTTATTTTCGAGGTAAGACTGTCGCATGAGTCAATTATGGAATAGAGAATCTATTTTTCGCATTCAGAGAAACAGAGGCTCATTGAGACGTCTCATATTTCTGTATTTCACAAACCGTTACATTTTTTCCTCATGTCTGTCTGCAGTATGTGTTGACTGACAGGCTTCGCGATAAGAAGGTTAAGCAGTCACAAAATACGCATGATTTTTTACTCTTCCTAACTCGCAATTCACTCGCCAAGATTAGAGAAGAGCTTCTTTTTTTAAGAGAAGAAACTCAATTTTAACAAGAATAAGAAAAAAGAACTCAATTTTTTTAAACCATCTTTTTTTTGTAACAATACAAGCTAAACGTTGGCGAATGGTTGGTTCTGTGTCATTTTTGTGTCCCGAGCAAAAAGTGGGATGATGGACGTTGTCTGTCGTTGAGAGATGATGAGTTTGGAATAATAATACTTTTGTTTTCCACCATAATGGAATACAGTTGTATGAAGGAATAAAATGTGAAAAGATTTGAGACTCATTTGGCAAATGGATGAGAGAAAAATGGATATGATTAAGAACAGTGAGGCGTTTGCCGGATGTGGATTTTTTTCGAGGATACATATGATGTTGTGCATCGACAAAGACTGCAGGAAAAATTGGGAAAAGGAAATATGTACCTAAGTGCATTATATCAACATAATATATTTGAGCGCATCCGTAAACAACTTTTTTTCTACAAAAAGAACTCGTCTNGGAAAAGGAAATATGTACCTAAGTGCATTATATCAACATAATATATTTGAGCGCATCCGTAAACAACTTTTTTTTTCTACAAAAAGAACTCGTCTAAAAGTAGTATCAAAACGCGAAATCACTAGGCGGTTGCAGTATGTGCACCGCACAACTGTCTCTTGTCTTCAAGTTGAGAAAAAAACGCTAATATGCACCATTTCCCGTCGTTTCCTCCTGAAAATTTTGAAACACTAAAAAAAAGGAGAGTAAGAGGCAGAGTGAAAATAGCATGAAAGTTAGCTTTGTCTGTCATTGATTAATTACTCTTTGTTTCCTCTCAGAGACAGAGCGACATTTTTACCGAAATCCGAAAGGAACAAGTATGTGCAACTTCTTGCCATTCCGATGCCACTCTGTAAACAAACACAACACATATTTCAAAGCTCCACACAATTCGACTTAAAAAATTGGGGATTTTAAGTAGGATTTTGAGCATGTTTCGTTTCTGCGGTTTTGAAGAATTTTTTATACCATTGTCTGCGTACTAATGGGAAGTAGATGTGCAAGCAGTGAAAGTAAAGAAGAAGAAATCATCTTAATTGTGAATACATCATAAAAAATAAATCTTCACACCTTCCGCCACACACACTCAATTTTGTACTGTTTCTTTTTTCTTTTATGCGAAATCCTTCAGTGAATGGGCCATGAATGAGCCACTCGTTTGGGACAGAATGGTGTAAAAAAAGCATTATTTTCACACAAAAAATACGACGTCGTGTTCATTGCGTGTGGCGCTATGGAAGTCGGTAGGAGAGTGTGAGTCACTTTAAATTGAGTGAGCTCAAGTGATGGTTGTGATGAGCAAAAAATTGACTCACGTGCAGCCATATAGTCTCCCCATTTACATGTACTCCTCCTAATTTAGAAATGACTCTTGAAAAATGTTAACAAGAAAATAAGACTCTTTCTTATATAGAAGATGAGCTTTTTTTTACTAAGGTTTTCGACTAAAAACGTATTTTCCTTTTTTAAAGAAAACATTGTGTTCGAAGCGGTTCACTCAAAGCTCCTTCGGAATCCCTATTATGTATTCATAACGAAGAACACTACGTGAGGATGCGGTTTTACGTCTTTTACCTCAGGGAATGACTACTAAATTACACAGAGGCTCCCATGATGCTTTTCTTTTGAGGTGGATGAAGTCTCAAAAAAATGGAGAAATGCTTTTTTTAGCAAAAAAAAATTGTGATGTAATGTGATTTAATTTATTGTAACGTGAGCTCCTTTGTTAAATCAAGGAGGGTTGGTGAAAAAAGAAAAAAATGTTGAATATATCTTCTTCTTTTTTGTAAAATTGTCTTCTTCTTTGAAATGCTACACCATCATTATCTTCCCAATTTAAAGGAGTTTTCAGAATGTGTGAGTGTCATCATCATTTTTATTTTTAGGAATTCGTTATGAAAAGTCTTAAAATGAAGAAATCCTTTTTCTCTTGAATGCCAGACATTTCGGCAACATTCTCAGAGAAACACTTTCATTTTGGATGACGTAATGATTTGTGCAAGATTCGAGTAAAAAATCGCAATCAAATAATATGTGAATCAGAATGGTGATTGACAAGCTCGGTAGCTGGATGAAATGGTCATAAAGGATTACAATGATGTCTTTGATGTTTCGCCTCGTAACAAAAATGTATGAAAAGGCTTGGCACTCATAAAAGCGGCGTGTGTGAGTATATCTTTCGCTTAAAATGTGAAGATGTGTTTTTTTCTCAAAAAACTTGGAAAATAAAGAGGCAGCAAGGGAGTCTCATCATCACCGTCATTATTAACATCATTCTCTTGTCATTATTCTGATCGCCAGGGATCCACATCAGGATTCACGTTCATAAAAAACGTATCTGCTCCCCTCATTTAAAGACTGCATCGCTTACTTCAAGATCATACATCAGCGACAGCAGACAACATCATCATCGCCATCATCTCCATACGAATGACCAAAGATGGGCATTTATTCTCTTTTCATTTTCTCTTACTGCGCTTTGCCCATTATTAGTCTCTCTTTGTGCAACGAGTTAAAAATTATGATGGTGGTATAGCCGATGATCTTTTCGATATAAAAAACGCATCACAATATACTTGACGATGATGCCATTGTTCTTTGCCGCGGGTGCAACAGTTGTCTCAAGAAAGCTGGTTTAAGCTAAAACATTGTCAAGGTGGACACACACACACACTGATGCTAGAAATAAAGTCTGAATGACAAAAGGGATATATAACTTTTAAAAAAACGAGGATTTCCTCAATTTGATATTAAACTCAGCATTTGATCACAATTCGCAGGGGTAATCCTCAACGCTCAAAAATAGTCTGAGAGGAGTAACACTTGCATTCGTAATTATGCAGGGATGATGCGTAATAATGAAATGCATAATTCCTGTTCTCTCCTTCGTGCTCAAAAAATTCAACTGGTTTCCGTCCACTTTTTCTCGCAATGTGGGATGCATGCATATTATAATAATGGTGAATGGAGGAACGATGTACTTCTGTAACAACTGACGATGCACAGTGCAACCGAAGCATATACGAAGTTGGAAGATTACCATTTATTATGCAGCGTGTACTATAACAATTATTGAAGACTGGTGTGGGGTGCTGCTGGTTTGCTGGACAAGAGTAAAATAAGAAATCAACTCGTGTTTTTTTTCTTTTTAGTTTTTAGTATGGACGAAGTGAGTGGTACAATTTTTGAGTTGTAAACGGAGAGAATCAGTATAAAGTTACGTGTATAGTATATATATATATATGTATGAGGTATACATATGTAATGTTGAGTGCAATGCAAATAATTTAATTGTAATTACACCATATTAACAATGCGAGAGGCAAGCAAACTGCAAGCTTTTTCGCCTCCGTATAAAACATTGCTGATTTTTTTTTTACTGAAACGCGTCTTTATTAAGTCTCTCTTTGTGAGAGTTTTCTAGAGGAAACTGATGAATTGCTTATCTCATCTTTGAACATTGGTGTAATTGAGTGTTTTGTGCTGGCTGCACATTTATTTACTTTGTGGTTTTCTGGTTTTCTAAGCAGAAAAGTAGAAGCTCGTAGCTCTTATATTTATCACTTCCACCGGCGCGCATCCACAATCATAACGTGATGCCACCACACTTCACCACATTTCTCTTAATGTTTTTAAATGCACACTTTCCTCCAGTCGGAACAATGCAGTTTTCTCACTCAAGTAATGTATATATGTGTGCATGCACAAAATTATCGTATGATTTACTATATTTAGTCTCACACGTTTAACAAACCAAGAGTAACAACATCTACATGCACTTGACGAGATTTGACGGATGGTTAGTAGTTTGCAGCAAAAAAATTGGATGGAACTTGAGTGAAATCATAAATAATTTGACCATTTGCTTTAAGCAAAGCAGAGCTTTACATTTCTACGATTTTTTTGCCTAAACTACTTTACATATAAAATACTATCTTAAATGTCGGAGATGATTCATATAAAATATACGAGACTACACGTAAATCCTCTTTAAGTTGTGAGCACCCCATATTTTAACTACTGTTCCTTGAAATAATGGGGCTCATTGTGAGCATAAAAATGTACACTTATTCTAGGCCCTCACTTTGAGTCTGAGAGTTTTTTTCCACATTAGGAATGATTAGGAAGTTGTAATAATTTCCTATTTAAGGGCAAAGCCAAATATTGGAGAGGGAACAGAAAGTATTTTGCTGAGTGATAAAAAATGCTCGAGCATTGGGAATGGTATGAAAAGCTATCATGATTTGTACATTTTGAGAGAGGAAAGCTTCACAAAAAATGCAGATTCTTTAGGAAAGAGTCATCTGCTTTGAAATGGTCGTAAAACAGCGTTTTTATATTTGAGCGAGGAAAAAAGTTTTATTTGAGCACTCAAAGGAATTCCATTTCGCGTCCACTGTGAATCGCAGTCTTGTCTTTTTTGCGCAGTATTATTATTCAGATATTTTGCTTGCTTAAAATGGGAAATAATTGAGAACGTTAAATACACAAGCTTCTGTGCTGGCCGCAAAGTTTTTTGATTGCCTATTAACCACATTGCAAATACGGATTCAACACTGTCCACGCTGATTTTTGAACACTTTATATTATACCATTTGTGAGTTTTTGTTTCTGTTTATTCCAATCTCTAACTCTCAATTTTTTTTCTGTAAAGCGGGTGTTGTTCTGTGTTTTGTGCTCATGATCAGAAAAGGAAATGTCAAATTATTATTTTGTCAATTTCTCTCTCTCTCTTGTTCAACTCTTTCCAACTTGGCTTTTTTACGACGTACATTTTACATGATGTTCACTACAAAATGTGTATTGTAACTTTTCTCTCGCATTTTTTTTTTCTGAGCGTGTAGTCATCCACCCAAAAGTCAAAAGCCGTAAACAATTGGTCTCAATAATGTAATAATAATTCCCATTGTTTCACACTCCTGTCATTTATGGCATGAATGAACGTTTTTCTTTCTTCAAAAAATCTACATGTCATGTGTGCTCTATTCGAGTATTATCCTTATGATTACCTTTCCATTTACTGTGAAGGGAAAATACGTCCCATTGTTTCACACTCTTGTCATTTATGGCATGAATGAACGTTTTTCTTTCTTCAAAAAATCTACATGTCATGTGTGCTCTATTCGAGTATTATCCTTATGATTACCTTTCCATTTACTGTGAAGGGAAAATACGTTTTTGGTTAGCTGTCAAAAAATATTGTGCGAAAGAAAACAATCGACAGCTTTGTCCGAATAACAGGAATTTAGGAGTCAAGAATTTTTTTTCAAAAAGTAATGAATCATCTTCATCACTCTTAAAAAAGGAATAGTCATCTTATGATTCATAGAGCATACTTTAGGTTTGGTTTAAAAATACGTAATATCACAGGACTCTACCTGGCCATACAAATTCACAAATTATCGACCCACCAAGAAAAAGGGAGATTCACAGTTAATCTTTGTTCCTGACAAAAGAGAAATTAGCGAAAAAGATTTCCCGCGACAATGGTAATGTTATGGTGTGGCCTTTTCGAATATTTTTTTTCCTCAAAAGAAAGCTTGAAACAATGGGAATCCGGAATGAATCATTTGGTTGTGGTTTTGTGAGCTTGTGATTTTCACACAATTACCATACCATACAAGACGCAGAACGAACCGGAACTCATTCAAGAAGTTAACATTCGCTCTCCCCGAAAGGGGCAGTGATAATGCTAATGATAATGTAACAAAGCATTGAAAAAGTTGGCATCAAAAGAATCCTCAACCTTTACACCAAATCTACATTGTGACAAGAATGACGTCCATGGCGCGACCGTGTAAAAGTATCGTCTACGTCAAGTAGGGACTTCAAGACAAACATTTTCTTAAAACACGGGCAAAACTTTAGACAATGCGTACATAAAAATGTGCAATTATATCCCGATGGTTTTGTAGAAAACCATGAAAATCTTGAAGAAACACTCTCTCTACGCGATCCTGATACTTTTCGTGTTGCGTGAAGAGGATTTTTTACTTCCAAGGTATTTTCGTATTTCCTCTCATTTTTACTTCTGTCAAGAAGCCCTCATTCGTCTTTTTCCTTCTAAAAAATACATACCACACACTTCTGTGTGCGAAAAACGGATAAATCTATTTTGGAACGAAGCATTCAATCTGTTCAAAACGAGAGAGTTTCCACATTTTTTTTTCTAACTTTTAACCACAAAAGCAACACATCTCTTATGTACTATATGCTATTCGTCAACATTACTTACAGACGTCAGTAAAAGCACTTTACCTCACTCTCTGTGTGACGCAAACAAAAAAAACGCTCCATTCTTACAAAATTTCCAAGAGATAGATTTCCAAATAAAAAATTAGCCTTTTTTTGTTACCAAAGTCAACCGGAAGGAAGTCGGTACACATCATTAAGCGTTTCGAAAAAAAAAGCTTGACTTTCTCAAGGTATGACAGTCTTGTTCATGAGTTCGGTGAGGGCAAACCGTCAAACTTGTTACCTTCACCGAAAGGGTAGAAATGAAACGGTTGAAATGTTTCGCTTGGGTTTTCCCTTTTCCTATCAACACGACGTTTCAAGGGAGAGTGACAGCGTCGTGAGGGAATAAGTAAAAGTAATGCTAATCTATCACTGTTTTCTTTTCAGACAAGGTGACTACTCTTCCCTCTCCGTGTAAGATAAGAATGCGTGTTCCCTGTCTAAGCAGCGAATGAATGTGGAAACGTCTATTTAACCGTAAACACGATTTCCTACATTTTTCACCTCCTTTTCACCATTTTTCATGATTTCGCACACACTCCCGAGCGAAGTTTGTTTTTCTCTGAGTTTTCTCGCGGAAAACAACAAACTCCGATAACCCGATAACGACCATTTTCAAGGGGAGTTCCGTTTTGGCACGAATTGTTCTGACGTGAAGTGTACAAGTGCGCAAAGTCAATTGAGAACCATGAGAGCATTTATCATTGACTTTACGCTTTTTAAAAAAAGTTTCCATAAATTCTTCCATTTGTTTTGCTCTGTTTTTTTTTAGTTTGGAGAGCGTGTTTACATGAAAATCGCGTAAAAACGGAAGTTTCTCTAGGAAGGGAACTACTGAAAGGCTAAATTTTTTTTATGTGATTTTAACAACCATTTTGTTCCGTTTTCTACAACACCACGTGTGTTCCTCAAGATTAATAAAGCTGCAAAAAAGGAGGATCGCTTTTTAAGATGTAAAAGACTGTAAAAGTCTTGTTGGATAGTCATCACGATTACAACCGGAAAGACAGGGAATATATGTCACAGAGAGTCGATTCCTTGTAAAGGGTAAAGTGCAACGAAATATCAACGAGTTTCCCTCAACACGAGAGGATGTTTTCTACTAGAAAAACACATGCTCCTTTTTCATGGTTCTGTGGAACCGGCTGCCACTTTACGACAAATAATAATCAATTTTACTACCACAGAGAGACTCCACTTTGTGAACCATTGCGTAATCAAAGAGTAGAGAGAACTAGTTCCTCCAAGAGTTTCAATCGTTGGAAAATACACGACGAGATTTGTCAAGTGAGGAACTTACAACAAAATACCTTCCCGACTTGTTTGTAACTTTGTGCATGTTGTTTGTACTAACTCTAGTATACGTGTGTAAGTATATCTTCTGAAATAATTCTGATCTTTGTATTCTTTCTAAAAAGAAAGAAAAGTGTTGTGGTATCACCGCCAAGATTTTTTCAAGGGATAAATAACAACATGATTTTTTCGCTATATATTCTTATATAACTTTTTGTTGATTACATTTGTGTGTGTATGTATGTAAGTTTTTGTGGTGTTGAGTATATCTCACTTTATCAGTTACTCCTTGCCGAATGACTGCCTGCTGTGCTTGTCTGAGAGACGGGGAAAAAAGGAGTTGTGTGTTTAACAGGGTATTACCAACAACACGTAATAATATTGCGGTGATATACATAAATCCATGTCACATAATGTACATGATCATGTTCAGAGGAAAAAAGCTCACAGGAAATGTGATTTTCTTGAGGCTCTCTCTTACTATTTAAAACACACACGTCGACTCATTACAATCAGACAAAGAGTCGTTTTTCGGTGAAATTGCGAGGTTGAGTTTGTATGTGTATAAAAAAGTTTAAAATTGGGGGTTTAGTTGGAGCTCCAATATTTACATGGATTACACACATATCTCCATTGACGAAGATTGATTCGGGACTCTTGCAGTTTTTTATGGGAAGTAATATGAGGTGGATTTCACGCGTTTACACCTCCACAGATCCGGAGATTGTGAGGTTTCCTCAAATGAATGAAATGATTTCATTTCTCGAGCTCATTTTTTTCTAGGGTTTTAATACGGATTATATGGTAGATTTTGTAAGCCAAAATATTAGCCTTGTCAAGACTTCGAGCTAAGAGCATGTTGCGGTATTTTTTTCTGAATGAGTATCGGATTATCAGAGCTTGTGTGAGTTGGTGATTAATTTGCGTCAGTGTATAAATCATAATGCTTCCACCTCCGAGAATTTGGAGCACGAAGTGAAAGCGCTCTACTTTCTACACTTATAATAAACTGTTTTCTCGTTTAGGACTTATAACCACAATATTTGGCTGAGGTGGTGGTGGTTGGGATTATTTCATGGCTCCGAAAATATCGTGCCGAAAGAAAAACAGAGAAAAGAATGCAACGTTTTTCAAACTCATTAACCGATTTCTCGGTGGGTGCCCGCTTCTAGCGTTTCGTGATACTTTTGACTTTCGGTCGCAGTTATATATTATCTTTACAACATGAAGTAGTTTTTGTGAACCCTGCAAAGATTTTACAAGCATTTCATTTCTTTTGGGCTTCACCTTCGAAAATTATGTATGCATATATTATTGCTTTGAAAATTATGGATTGCTAAAATCCTTCCCTTGCTTTATTCCTGTATAATATTGCGCTTTCCATATTATTATGTGTTTTTTGTTCTTTCCTCCACAAAAACTCGTAATTACATTCTCTCTGGTAATTTACACAAAAATGAGGGGAAAACACATTAAAAGGATGCGTGTGAATGTTTAAGCAGCTGCCAAAAATGGGTGCCAACTCATTCTCCTCCTTTTTCTTATGTACACTTTTTTCTGTGTGAAATGCAAAAATACTTTACGAGGCACGACCAAGAGTTGGATCCCCGAAAGAATAGTGACACGTCGAAAAAAAAGTCGGTGATAAAGAGTTGTGAGCGCAGGCACCGTCATCATTATGATCACAGCACAAAAGCCCATTTATTACGAGTCATCTTGTTAAAAACACCTATTTTTGTGTAATTCCTTCCTTTTCTTTTGGGGCTGCTGTTAATGAGGAAAATCTTGCAAAATGCCGTCCCTCTCTTATTCCTCTGTATTTTACACATGTAGACAACAAAAAAACAAGAACCAGTCAGTTTTTTTTTCTGAGAAAAGCTTTAAAAAACGCTTCGTTTACAGCAAACGTGAGGAATAAGCAGCTTTGTGAGTACATTTTTAAAAGAAATTTTCCAGTCTCGCAGAAATTAAACGTGTGGCTTCCCCAATTAATTTTCTAACCAACAAAGATATACGATTATATCCGTAATTATTACGTGTTGTCTTATCGAGGGAGAAATCAGCAACGTGCAAACTTTGAGCTAATGTAAACACAATTTTTATTCTTGCAAAATATTACTCATTTTTTATTTACAATCCCATTAGTCTTCTCGGTTTGGGGAGAGTCGCTAATCTTTTTAATCAGCACAAGGAACACGCTAAGTAACCTAAATCAAGTGTTTATAATTATGCGAAAATTTTGAAAATGTGCAACAACGAGATTTTATGATTCAACGTGTTTTTTTTCAGTAATTTCCAGCAGAGCTTCCCCTTTTAATTACTTATTTTGAGAAGTCTTGGCAAAGTAATAAATTCTCTTTTTACAAAGTTTCTTGCCTCAGAAAACCTTAAGAAGGCTGACCCATCGATGCTACTGCAGTACGTACGTGTGTGCACTCACATTTTTTGACTATGTTAAAGTATTATCGTAAGTAATCATCTTTAAGACGTTGTTTATCTCACTTCATATGCTCAAGTGTGGTGAAATAATTCATTAGTTTTTTCCCACAATTGTTTCCCTGTCCCTGACCCACTCCTCTAGTAATTACGGCACACATTTAAGCTACTCATAGCTTAATCATATTTACGTCAGGTTTGTAGAGATTGGAAGGAAAATGAGTTGCGCATAAATTACAAGGATTCATCTCTCCCCGAGTTTACACAACTTTCCGAAACTGCGGAAAAAATTCAAGTAATAAATTCGAGAGGTGAAGACTGTAATATATTCTGTTTATGTTGCTGGTAGCTGAATAAAAATCTTTTGTTCACTTTGATACGGAGTGAGCTCATAATTCCATGCATAATGTACACGAGGTAGGGACTCCTTTGTAAAAATATGGAAACGAGGAGTGAGGATGTTCCTGAATGTGGCGAGTCGTTACAAATTTTCCACGCTTTCCTCCTAAATACTATTTTTAATAAGCTTTTTTTAATTTCCTCTTGAGAACTTTATGGTAACATGTGGCACATCGGTGTGGTGGCAGATGAAGAATGTGAATTTAATATCATTACCGTATTCCATCAAGCAGAACGTACAAATTTTTCACAAGAGGCAGACA
>JAHZMW010000960.1:1290-11754 GCA_027743745.1 Alloscopus bannaensis | reverse complement strand
GGAGAAAATGTGGGTTGATAAAACGCGTAAGAATATGGTTTGTGGAACGAAAAACTTTTTTATGAATCAACTTTACGTGTTGACGATTGTCATTGGTCCATAGAATGCTGACGTATTGATAGTGATTTTCTTTCTGGGTCAAGTACTATTAGCATTTCACCCTCATTTGAGCAGCGACCACAAGACATCAGAAATTGCGTAATGGCATGCACAGGAATGCTAGTAATGATTACGTTGGAATAATCGTGTGCTGAGCTGGAATGTGGAGAATCGGAGGACTAGGAAAAAATCGGATCTCATAAAAAGCTCATAAATTTATGTATAGAAAAAGTGACATAACATTTTCCCCCAATCTATCCAAGTTTTCTCCAGCACGATTCCACATTGCTTCACGCATTTTCTCCGGCTCAGTGACATCATTCGTGTTTCGAAGAAAAATTCTTTGGACTATATATCTCTACTTGCCTGACGAAATAGATAGTTACAAAAATATACACACATGATACAAGTGCAAGTGAAATTATGCACTTTATCCTCTTCTGGACAAACAGACCTTCAGGAATTGCTTTCCCTCCCCTCGTCGCTATAAAAAGATGAGAATGAAACCCGTAATCCGTAATTCCGCAAGAAGCACTAAAACTTTTGGGAATTGCTCCACACACATCTGTTATGTCGGCTCTCCCTTCGTTTTCCAGACAAGCAAGCAAATGGGCGCGGCGAGTTCTGCGAAATTCTTTACATGAATGAATTTATTTGCAACATCACACATTCCGTTACAAAATAAAAGAGCAAAAAGCATTACTTAACGGCTGAATGCTTCATGATTTCTCACAAATTTTCACTTTCCTTTGAGTTCGAATCTACTAAAATACAGCGAATCCTTTTCCAGGTTCATTTGTAAAGGAAAAAAACATATACACACATATATATTTGAACATATACATCTTTTCCTAAAATTTACATTTTAAATCCTTCGTGAACTCGTTCTTTTATTGAGTTTGAAATGACAAGTTCTCAAAAATATGAAAGGGCTCACGCCATCTGACTAACAACATCTTAAGCAACATCCTCCTCCAGAAAACAACGGTATTCCCCGTTGACACTGAGCTTGTGACGCATGCATGCAGTCGTCGTGTTGGTGGAGGGTCAGTCAGTCTTCCAGATTTGTGACATAAAGTCGGATTAACATACACACATATTTATTGGACGCATATGATGCAAGCTGAGGAAACGACGCTTTTACGACTCTCCGTAATGCTGAAATTCATCTGTGCTGCTGTAAGCGAGATAGTGTGATTCCAGCATATGTACATGAGTTTTCAGAGTGATTTTGAGCTACGCTAGAATTTTAGGAGTGTTGTTGCTTCTAAAAAACTGACGTGGAGGATGTATGTACTATGCCCACTTCTCGGAATGAGTGTGTGTAGAAGTTGTCCAATCTCCAGTGTCATTGTGACACAACGCAAAATCCAGCATGAAATGTCGTTTTCTCCCAGTTAAAGCCTGTGTAACTCGTATAAATTGTATGCTATATGAATAATTGATCCCCATACAAAGCTGGTCATAAAATGTAAATTTGAGTTTTTTATTCGCGAACACGGCCTGAAACCCACTGATAAATTCGGGTGGTAAAGAAGCCTTCTCACTGTGTGTGCAGGCGTTCTGTTCAGATTTTTCTTTTCCTTGTTTATGACTGCATAAACAAATACAGATGCACACAATGCCTCCGTAATTTTTTTGTGCATTGACGTTAATGAAGCAAAACAAATTTCAGGCTGAGACCATGCGAGCAAAACTCTCCGCGCGTACACAAATACATTACTACGCCATCTGCGTTCACTCTCTGCTTGGTTAGTCTCTCTCTCTCTCTGGTGAATAAAGAAAGAAGAAATATTTTTTCCAGAGTAATCTCTCCGTGTGTATCTGAGCATTATTGGATAATGTCAGGACCAGCAGCATTGTAAGCGTCGAATATCCATTAGAAATCCACAGGGAGCCTTAAACATTAATCGGACTGATATTTTGATGCATTATATCTCACTTTCTGCATTACTGCGACATTCACACGAGCAACTAAAGTAATCGCTACTGCTGCTCCTGCTTTTCCACTGTGACGAAAAAGCAACTTTTTTACCCGTGTTTTTTCCGTTACAAACTCATTTTGAGCTTTGAATGATGATTGCTTTCGGATTGTAATTGTACTTTGTGGTAGAGCAATCCATGTACAAGTTATCATCAGTAATAGAGAAAAAATGCATATTTCGGGCATAAAATGGCAAAAGTTTCAAGTGAAACTCGGAGGCAGTAACGACCGGAAAGCAAAACGGCGTAAACACACACATGATTGCACAACAGTCGGCGTGCATAAGAAAAAGTATAAATTTCTTTGTGAACCACGATTCAGAGGTTTTTAGGAGAGGAAGCGTGTTGTAATGAATATTCATAAGATGGGTATTATGCATCGGAATGAGAAATGGGAAGGACGGTTGTGCCACGAATGTACCTTTCTCAAACTATACCCTAAACGAATAAATGTACCGAAATTTTAGGGATATTGCACATTGTATAGTAAGTTCCATAAACTCGGTGGTGCATTATTCTTCCATGCAATTTGTAATTGTATGAATGCAAATTTTAATTTCACCCCTCAAAAAATGATAGATCACTGAGCACGACAACACTGCCGGGACACAGGAGTTAGTGTTTCGGCATAAATATCGCAACAAAATATGAAATCTTTTGAGTTTCTGATTTCTCCGTATGAATAATGGTGCTCAGCGATTCTCACGTGTGTGCATTTTCCTCTTCGCTAAATTCTTTTCTCGACTGATTTTTTCCTCTTTCCCACACAACAAAAATTAATGCCGTACGACATTCACAATGAAGAAATGTACGCATTTCAGAGGAGGATGATGACGAGATCTTTCCGTTTTGTTGTGAATGGAAAAAGCACAATACATTATTCTTGTCGTTAGACCTTCTCTCGTACACCCCGTTGAATACAAAACCCGAAAAACAGACGTGAATAATGGTGACTGTATGGAAGATGTGGAGCAAGCAGCTCTCCATCATTTCCATCGTTTTAAATGTACATAAATGCCATGCATAATAAGTTGAGCTGTGTTCCTTCTTCCCAAAAAATTCCTCTCGACGACCATGTGTATATGCTCTGGAGACCCAATTTATTTCACTACTTGGAAAATAAGAAACGAAGAGAGAGAGACGAGATGAGAAAAGGCAAATTACAAATGGCCTAACGCATTTCTCCGTACATAATGAATGGAATGAAATTGAAATTAAAATTAAAGTAAAGCAAGCACATCCACGGCGTGGGTTTTTTGAGAGCTTTTCGCTACACAAGACGATGACGATGATGTTGCTGCTGATGATAATTCTCCAACCATGAAACTTATCCCGTCTTTGCACGTAAACGACAAGAAGGATTCTAAGATATAGCCAACGTGCTCGTACTCAATGCATTTTCATTTTCGATCGTTTGTGGTACTCTCACAGAGACAACTGTGCAGTCGAGATAAAGACAGATAAATATATACAATAGCTATTGCTCCTGTGACTGGTATATCTGTATGTGCGCGGAGAAAAGCAATTGTGGAGCAATGGTCGTGTTCCTCCACTTTAAGTTCTCTCATGACAATATTATGCATAAAATTCAAAAGAGAAACGCTCACTCAAAATGTGTGCACACCGAAAAAACATGGCACACAACTCTCTCCGTCCTTTGAGCTCTGATGCTCTTCTCTTTTTCAGTCCGAAGCAATAACTACGAACAATAATGGTCTGCTGGGTGTTAAAACTGAATTTGCATTCTCCACAAACCTCATTTGCATTTTTGTCGGATGATCATCGTGAACGAAGACGATGATGATGGCGGTGATAGTGGAAAAGTTTGTTATTCCATTTCAGAGCTTGGGATGCAAGCTCTCTTACCGTGACTGCATACATAAATACTACATTTTTGTGGAGGGCAAACACGAACGGTTCGTAGCCTTGGCTGGATTTGGATTGAATAGTAATACACGACAATTATTGTCGTGCTTTCGTAATTCTGGAGGAACGATGTGTACTTTGCATCTCTGGTCGGATTGTAATGAGCTGATCATATTTCAATTTTAAATCGGCCACATAAAAGCAACCCTGAAACAGGATAAGACACACATCCTCTCTTCCATTATCATTTGCATTACGTGAGTATGTGAGCACACCAACCTATTCTCCCTTAAATAGCCAACAACAATGCGAAGAAGAAGTCCAAGAGCTCACCACAACGATCTTGAGCCGGGGCTTTCTGCAATCTTTGAGTTGTGGGCGAGTGAGCTAAAACGGGACATGTATCCGGAGAAATATGAAGGGAAACGGTTTAATTGCACCATGTTTGCTGTTCTAATTGAGGCCAGCATTAATTCATTCCACATTCCTTATCATTATACTCGTGCGATTCTCTTGTTTATAACGTTTTGTGTATGTATTATGTACATTTTTATTTGAACAGGAGAGAAAGTTGCGAGAGTACAAGAGAAAGGGAAAAAATGAACATAATTTTCCTCGGCTTACAATAACGTCCAAACGATCTGCCTACACACAGAGTGAGCCTCTCTTTCTTGTGTTTATATATGTGTGCTTTTCAGCCACTCTTGGGTATTTTACAGTGGCAGTCGTGGTGGTGAGTGTGGTAGTCGGTTCATTTCCTCTGCAAAGAAAATATAAGCTCCTTCGTCTTGTTCCTCGTTGGTCGCGCACACACACACTCATATAAAGCAAACTTGAAATGATAATTAAAATTCCCTTCAAACTAGAAAGTAATTAGTGGCCATTCTTTTGTAATTACATCTCTTCGAACTTTGCTGTTTTTCATCCCCAACAAATAATTCATCAGGAGTAGCAGCAGTGCAGTAGTACTCGCGGCTCTGCTGAGTACAAGGCTCTTTCGGGCAATTCAAGGAAGACAGAGGAGAAAGTGCACACACAGCATCAATACAGAGGACGCGATGATGGTACAGCAACAGAGGCTTTAGAGAAGAGTTGGGGAGAAATGAGTAGTAAAGTCTCTCTTCTCTCTTGCTGCCATTATTTCCGTGCTACTTTTCCATTGAGCAGCGAAAAAAAACGGGGAACATGGGCTCAATGTTTTTCCAAAGTGCAAAACTTTTGATACTACTTCAGCCGTTACCAAACTCCTCGTTAGAGCGTCGCGTTATTACCTAGAATAATTTATAATATATTGATAAAACTGGGGAGAGAAAGGGGAGTGAATTTTTTTTGAAACTTTAGGATTTACAACTTCGATCTCTCGAAATGAAACCTGTACACGCATACACATGTATATGCAGAGGGTATGAAGGACACGAAATTGAGAAAGTTGAGTGGGAAACTCTCTCCGAGTGTTTTTTTTTCATGTTTGGCCATTCCCTCTGTGTGGAAGTCCGCGTAAACTGGCACACACACAACAAAACTTGACTTTCCAGTGTGAAAAACAGCGAGGTGGTGTGTGGTGGTGGGGACTACACCAATTCTTCAGTTTCACCAACAATGTCTGGTGGTGATCCCAGGGATGTGTATGCATCCATGAATATACAGAGAGGACCTCACACTCTGAAGGTGGAGGAAAACAGGGTTAGTGTGAGGTAGAAGTTGGGCACACTACATCATCCATATAATGTATACTCACACAGAGAGAAAGGAGAGAGAGAGAGAGTCCAATTTAATACGGAGTATTATCAGAAGAGCTATGTAAAATATTGCAAAAGTTTCTCCATAATTTTATTTAATTTTCAGTAGACTCCTTTCTCTCACTCTTCTGCGTCAGAGTTGTATAACGCACAAGCGACTACAAAGAGGGAACTCAGAGAGAAAGCATGGCTTAGAGTGTTGTTTTTCTTAACTGTGTTATAGGGAGAGAGGGACCTTGTTTTAATGTCAAATGAATGAAAGTTTGATGCTATTTTTTGGAGAAACAAATAAAAGCCTCTTTTTTAAATGGTCGCAATTTCTCTACTTTGTAAATTGCCAAAATTCCTCCATACATAAAACGGAGAGAGTGAGAGCGCGTGTGTGTAAATATATGTCCACAATAAGGAATGGAATTCATTAACAAACCGTCACTGCTAAAACTGTCGAGGAAAGAGAGCAAACAACCAAGGAGAGAAAGTGAAGAATTTCTTGTATTGATCATCATCCTCGAAAGTGGTACTTTGAGCTGGAATAAAATGCAATAAAATGGGCCCTTCCTTTCCTTGTACTCGTACTACAAGGCGTTTTCACTCGCTTGAAAATGTGGGAGTGAGGCTGGAGAAGAAAAATATATATAATTGAGCTGGTGAGAGTTAGCTGCATGAATTACAATTGGAGTGAAATGGATAAAGAGGAAAGATGCAATGGCAAATGATGAGATGACCAACTCACACATTAAGACTCCAATTTTTTCTGGACATTTGATCGCAAACGCAGAGAACATCCGCTCTGTGTGTGATCTGTCTAAAAATATACAAAAGTCTTGGGGAAAGAAGAATGTATGGTTTTTTTTTGGAGGATGCCAATTCGTGTAGGTTTGAGTAGTCGGGAATGACATACACATGTTCCGCACTCTCCCAGTGTCTTGAGCTCCCATTACTTTTTGAAGTGGAGTGGATTATTTACTTAGCATCCAGTCAACGTACATTTATGTGAGCTTCCTGACATAACTTGTAATTGCTGCATCAGCCCTTTAATGTATTTTCAGCGTGAGTCCACCAGAAGTTCTACATAGTCCACTGGTCGTTACACAAAAGTCCATATGTGTGTGGAAATTCCGTGTGTGGAACATTATCAAAACCAAACATGCATAGTCCACATGTATTATATATACGGCTCCCTGGAAAAAGCGGAGCAGATGTGTGTGCTGAGGGATCGGCATGAGGATGATGATCGCAGAAAACGCAACTGGCCAAAAAGTAATATGATGAGATCGTCAAGGAACAAGTGCAATAAAAGCATTCCACTGCTCACATATCCACACAACTTTTATCTGTCGAAAATACCAAAGAAAAAGCAAACTTGCACAAAGGGGCGCACATTACAGTTGTCAGCTAAAAGTGTGTGGAAGGCTCGTGGAAGCGAAGAGGGTTGAAGTGAGACTTTTGTGATGCTGGACAAGGCAAGTTGAACTAGTGACGCCCTCTTCTCTTTCTTCCAGGGACGTGTACTCCCACACATTTACTCTCGACTGAGTTTTGGTAGACCACCGTCAGAAGACAAGAGTGAGCTCTCTGGTGACGGCAGCTGGGGCTACTTTCTTGGAACAGGTTTGCATGCTACGCCGGAATCTAACGACTGCTTCCGCTCCTCTCTCTTCACGTTTCTTCACCCAAAACCGTTTCGATAACGTGTGTTTTCAGGGACATACGGGAATGCGTTTTGTGTCGAGTGAGAAAAACAGCAACTGACAACGACTTCCTACTTCCGCTGCTGTTGGATGAGTGGCAGGCCAACCCGTTGGACTCCGCGGAGGAGCTCAGGACATTCTCGGAACTATGTATTTTTGAATGTACGAGTCATTGCTAGATTTTTATTTTTGAAATGGTCCTGGACACTTGAGAACCGTTCGAAACATTGGCCTTTGAACGTCACTATTAGTTAGTATTTTTGCGAAAAAGCAGTAGGTAACACAATTTGGCCGACATATTACGACCGTGTAGGTATATTACGTGCGAAACGCCTCAGAGTCAAAGAAGTCCGTATAGAATATTTTCGTTTGGATGACATTTGATACAGTACATACAGTGATTAGGAAAGTAATTAAAACGTGACTACCAAAAATTGATTAAATGCAGTCAGAATATATTAATAGCTACCTAAAATGTTAGCATGTAAAACATGCTGAAGCGAAATTACAGAAACTGTGTTAATGCCACAAGAAATGGACCGAGAAAGGGCACTCCAGCTTCTGTAAAACGATGCGGTGTACGATTTACAGAGTCAAAAAACTGAAGTATTACGTGCGAAACGCCTCAGAGTCAAAGAAGTCCGTATAGAATATTTTCGTTTGGATGACATTTGATACAGTACATACAGTGATTAGGAAAGTAATTAAAACGTGGCTACCAAAAATTGATTAAATGCAGTCAGAATATATTAATAGCTACCCAAAATGTTAGCATGTAAAACATGCTGATGCTGAAGCGAAATTACAAAAACTGTGCTAATGCCACAAGAAATGGACCGAGAAAGGGCACTCCAGCTTCTGTAAAACGATGCGGTGTACGATTTACAGAGTCAAAAAAAAACTGAAGGGAACAGCTGCAACTGTGACTGTATCTCCACGTCCCTTCATACAACACACACACACACTTGATGAATGATAAAAACCATAATGCTAAATCACTTGACTCATCTACGCCTAAAAAAGCTGGACTGGAGCACGCATAATAATACGTTCACTCACAATGCTCTCAACTTTGTCTTTTGTTATGCTCGCTCTCTGAAGTATGGAATGGTGAGTTGCATTTGTATTGAAGTAAATGGGTAAATATACTTTATATCACAAACGGCAGAATCATATTCACTTAAACTTCATACATTTCATGGGCAGCTCATGGAGCCTTATACATAAATGCATCAAAATGAATATTGTACAAGAGTAGTAACATAAAGGCTCAACGAGAGAGATAACAGGATTGGGAAAATAATAAGAGTAGTGCGCTGTGCTTCCCGTGCATTATTAATTGGGTTTTGAATGAAATGTGCACAAGCTGTGCACATATGAACTGAAAGTTTTTTGCTGCTGCTGCTACTCCGTCGAATGAAACAAAACGGAAGCAAGAAACTTTCGGAGAATTCATACAAAGCGTAGGTCTTTAGTAACACATTTCCATTATTTATTATTACATTATAATAGGCATCTTACTGCATCCCTGGATGTGAAATGTGTGCAATACTCTGCCACGTTTTTATAAATAAAAATAATTCATCGTGACGAGATAAAAATGGTAAGTTTCTCACACAAAAATAACGTTACTTTTTGTGAAGGTGAGTTTGTACTTTATGGTTTGGATAATTCAGCTATACTTCTGGCTCACAATGTCCAGGTGTTTTTCCTCTTGATCTTTTGATGTTAACTACTTCGTAAAAAGTGGAAAGCTTCCTGAATTACTCCGCTTTTTAATAAATGAACAAAAAAATTCAGTTGCATTTTACATTAGCACCTATTCAGAATTTCTGTGAATTTTGCATACGCACTCGCACTCGACTTAAGTGGTAAACCTACTTTTGCCACTCGGAACTTTGTAAAAAAAAAACCTGAAAAATTCTTTGATATGTCACCAAGTATTTATGTGAACTCTATGATTGAAGAGTTTGAATGGGGATGGTTTGAGTAATCAATTCCGGAGCTCACGACAAGCACACTTCGAACGCACGAATTGGTGGATCCCCACAGCTTCCAGAGTTTCATTTTTCGACGATTTTTAAAGTGCGAAAACCGGTTCTATAAAATGATGTTTTTTAAAAATGTGAGCTAATGTCTTCTACTGCCACCCCTTTTCATATAGTCCGGGATCGTCGGATCTTTTTTCAAAAGCTACAAATTCAGCAGCACACGAACAACGCTGCTCCCTATAATCTATTTAGTTTTTTTTTTTTAAATACGATCCTCCAGGCAAAGTAGGATTGATGAATACATTTTTCGGTGGACTACAACAAAGAAGGTGACACACGCACGCGCTGTGAACTTTCATTTAGAAAATATCAATGCTCTCATGCTAATGATAGTCTTAATAGTAAGTGAGGGCGAGATATGGAAGTGTGTGGAGAAGCCCGCCCGTCACTTGAAGGTGCAAGTAATAATTTTATCTGAATTTTGTGCCTCGTCTCCTCAATTTTCAATGTGCTCCCAAGTTCAGAATGGCATCAATCACAGTACATTAATACTTCCGAACGCATCATAATACAACAATATAATTGAATACTGACATTGTGTGATGAAGAAAACCCTTCTCTTTGTGCAATTGAGTATTTATTCTGCATCCATATTCCACTCTTGAATGGATTCATACAATAAAGAAATGAGGGACTCTGTAAAGGATTGTGTCACAGAGGAGATACGCTGTGAGAGTTGATATTCGTTGATCTCGTCAAGTCACAAAAATGTCCTTTCCAGATGAAATCAATGGACACGTGCCAATCAGCTATACATGTCAATAAAAATATTGTGTGTCATTTCAAGCAGAGGAAGCAGAGCACTCACAAAGAAATGCATCGCACTTGTACCTTCCTCTCCAGTGCTTTGCCGTATATTTATTATTTTTTTCCAGGCTTCAGTATAATTCATGTGTGAACCAATCAATAATAAAAGCTTGTTCTCTGTCTCTTCACTCAAAGTCCAAAAGTTCCATCATCAAACGCAACAGCGATAGGAAAAATACTTGGCTCTGGAGATTAAAGCATTTCATGAGAAAAGCGTATTGGAGAGAG
>JAHZMW010000959.1:0-10632 GCA_027743745.1 Alloscopus bannaensis | reverse complement strand
ATCGGCGAAATAATACCCCAGATACTGCTCCCGTGACAATTTATGCTGACAAGTCTGCACGTCCGAGTAGCCCTTGTAGTAGATGGGGAAAGTAGAGGTGAGGAAAAGCCAGGGGAAGCAGTAAATGAATGCAAATATCCACACCACGCCAATGATCTTCTTCGCCCGGTTCACGGTACAAACCGTTTGCGCCAGGAAGGGCTTGCATATGGCAATATACCTGTGAGCACACAAACGGTAAAGAGAAATGCAAGAAATCGTCGAGATCATCATCTCTTCAATTTAATGCTGTCACAAAGAATTTTAAAATTGAATACTGATATTGTTATTGACTCTTCCATATGGGGGCTCAGAGATGGGATTTCTTTGAAAAGTGCAGCCTGCGTACGTCAGCATATACCGCTCAGTTTCGAGTGAACCATTTGGAATATTGTGCCATTTTAGCAAAAAAACTGAATATCGATAAAATGTTTTGGAGAAAGGGTATGTAAACCGATAAACGATACAAGCTGCTTGCTGCGTAGACAGGCTTATACATGTATTCTGAGTATTTGAGTGGAAATTGAATGAGACTGAAATAAACTCAAATTGAGCATAAACGAGAAAGTTTTCAAACGGTGAATATAAACTGTGGCATAAAACGTGTTGAAGCTAAAGCGTCCTTGTTCTGCAACTATTACCCAATCTTTTTGAATTTTTTGTCATTTTGAACTGACATGAAACATAGAAAATGATAGGAAAATGGCCACGTTTATAAAAATTGACAACACAGTCGATTTAGCGAACACTTTGTAGTCATGAAATAAAGTCAAGAGAGCAACCAAGGTCAGCTCAATACTTGAAGAGTTCCACCAATACAATACTGCGAGATATAAAAATTGCAGCAAACAAGTTGGGTTAGGGAGAGCAATAATTGTTGTAATATAAATATCAATAGACCGTTTAATAGACAAGGGCAAAAGTAATGGCAACCTTAGACACTAGGTAGCAATTAGTTGGTGAGTGCATGCTCTTCGTGCGGGCCACCACAAAGACAACAAGGATATTCCCGAGCACCCCAATGAGGAATATCAATCCTTGAAAGAAAGTCCCGATGATTCTGTACGAGTACGAGAAGTACACTGGATCCTCATACCACGGAGAGCTGTAATTGAGGGCGCGGAGAATGCTTGTTGGATCAGAGCAATTAATGGGAAATGGGACGAAGGACGAGTTCGCACCATAGCCCATCAACCCGCTCTCGACAGAGTCCTCCGTTGAGTTATCACCGTCAATATATCCTCTAGTGTGAGAGGACACTTCTGACGACGCTCCTAAATTAGGATCATTTGGCAGGAGCAAAGTCTCTAGGAGATGCTGTTGGTGAAACTCCGATAAGGATCGGAACTGATTAACAGTGCTCGCCCAGTCCTGGAGCCCAACAAACTCGGACCCGTTGCACAGCGAATGCATCTTCAACCACTTATCGTTCTTTCAATCTTTAAACGAGCTGTTCGCAAGTCTGAATGAAACAGCGAATTACTCAAAAAGAGCTACACTACAAGTTTGGAGACTTGTAACACATAAAAAAGACGGATTGTACAGTTTTGTAAAGAAATACACATATTTTTCACGCACACTTTCTCCAACTTTGTTTCGTAAAAGATCTCCGGGAAAACACGGGAATAATGAATCTGTGTGAACGTCAGACTGGAAAATGGAAGCGAGAAAGAGTCAGTGAAGAACTTAATCAAAGAAAACTAGCGAACGCATACGTGTTGTGCATCTCAGAGTTTGTGTGAGCACAAGTATTTAATTCTTCATGAACGGGTGTATCTCGTCGTCGAGATGTAAATCAAATTTGGATAGGGAAAGTGTGCTTATACTGTTAATGGGAAGAAATAAATACATATCTTGAGGCATTTGCCCATTAGTCCAAAAAGAGAAAGTCCGCGTAGAGAAAGTACGAGTGAGCTAACTTTCAACGTTTCAACACCTTCAAAAGCTACAATTTCCTTCCGCAGTTATGCATACAGGAGTCTCACGAGTTCCTTCGTAAATGTGATGGTTATTACCGTCATTACAAAGATTGCGACGAGACGAAAACGTATCCAGTTGATGGGAAGAAGAAGATGATGATGGTATGAAGAACAGTCGGAGTATCTTATTTCACCGCCGCTGCATCCGAGCACCTTCTTAAAAAATCCCCTTAGAAAGTAAAGAACTGAGGGAAAGGAGTTTCCTACTTTCCCTTTCATAAAATGGTAATTTATTGTCTCCGAAAAATCTGTGTGTATAATGCTGCGCTTCACTTTGTGCGAGAGAGTCTCGAAAATTTAGAATTGTCTGCTCCACTACTTCTCGTTTATTTTATTCTTCTCCTTTCATTCACTGGCTCTTCCCTGATGCTTTTATGCATCAAAGGAAAAACCTTTCAAAGGGAGGTATGAAAACGCAAGAATAGACCACTCTAGCAATCTAAACTTAAAACAAGGGGTATAATAACTTGAGCGTCTTATATCTGAGCTGCTTCGCTCAAAGACAAAACGGGAATTATATTTAAAGTTTATATATACGTGAATTTCACGCAACTCTTCGCTTGAACGACACTGATAGACACTGTCAAATTATTGGCGATGACGAGCTGATATTTGGTGGCTCATTTCGGAGCACAAATTAAGAGTTTGCATAATAGTCTCAAAAAGAGGATTACAGTTGTTTGAGTTCAAGGATGACAAGGGCTGTGGCTCACAAGAACTCCGTCGAAGCGTGTGCTTTCCCTTTCGGTAGATTCTTCAAATGATGGGAATCTCATCAATCACAAAACCGAACTGTGCAGACAGTCTCCCGAAGTAAAACACAACAGTGGCACACAGCCTCACTTTCCCTTTCCTCTAGTTAAATTTAATTTTAAGAAAGTGAAGCGATGCCTTACGCAAAGCTATATCTGGCTTGGGATCGTTTTCCCTGCGACACTCGTCGTTGTAATGGTTTACAACAAGCGTGGATGACAAAAATAAGCACAAATGCTTTCTCCAGACTGCTAAACTCTGCGCAAATGGAACAACTCAGCAATTCTTTTACTATTTATGGAATTATACGGTAACGAAACTGTGTTCATCCATCTTGTCCTATGACTCCAGGCATTGTTTGGGAGGAGTAGAAATATAAGCCTGAGCCGAGAAAAGGTTTCTGATGAAAATATATTTTTACAGGCTACGAGCCAATATTACCTTTCTTACGGTCAAATGGATAAACGATCAAGATGAAATTGGTATCAGATCCCACGACAGAGTCACTCACACAACACTCCGCAATGTCCACAAACACTCTCTCAAAGCAACGTTGATTGGTTTGTATTTTTTTCGGTGGTTTTGATAGCTCTCTAAAGACTCGAGAGAATGGACAGGTTTTTCATCGTAAGTGCGAGAGTATTGTTCTACCAGTGTCGTCTTGTTTTCACCGTGAAGTCTGAACCACTTCTGGCATTCCCCAGCAGAGAAAGCTGTAGTCATATAGAGGCAGCCCAAAGGAGCTCTGGAGAAATTGCGTCGAGTTTATGGCGTGTGTGTTGCTTTTCCTTCCCCATAGCTTGGAAGTGGGAGCTTTGCGTATACTTAGACAAACTCGGGGAAAGTTGGGAAGGAAATAAAGGGAAAATACTTTCTAGGCCTAATTCCATGTAGGTCTCAAAAGGAAATTTCTTTTGGAAAGGAAGCGACTCGGAGTTATCTGTTTTTATAGAGGTTGATTCAAAACCTATTGTCTACAGATAGGCATGCGAGTGTGTCGCTCCAGATATAATCCAGTATTTACAATATAGCTTTTTCTCTGATTATTCTTCAGTCCTCTAGTATGTGACTCTCTTGGGAGAAGAAATAATGCAAAACTCACGGGGGAGTGAGAGAGTGGCGTACGTCTAATTTAGTTGCTTACGATCAGCCAGTCTACACGGAATTGCGAAAAATGTATATACAAAACAGCATATTAAATAATTCGTTAAAGAACCGTGTTTTTTCTGACGCATACCAATAGAATTTCAATGAGAGAGAGAGTCGCTCTCGAGCTTGTCACTTTGGTCCATTTGGTTTCGGTGTGGAACGTTTAATACCTTGTGATTCTCCAATTAGGCACGTTTTCCCTTCTAAGGAGAACCTAATCTAATTGTCCGAGCTTTTTGTTATTTCTTCGGAGAAAAGCCACTTGATGTCTGGAAGTTTGGAAATATTTAGAAGGGTGATACTGAGAAAATATATCATTCACGTCTATACGCTTTGTTCTGAATTTAAGGTGTATACGTATAATGTTGTACAGATTTGTTTGTATGTGATCTATACAAGAATTTCTTCGGAGAATTTAACGTGGAGAAAGTGGACACGATTTATTTATGCCTACGTAAATACTATTACTTCTACAAGTTTCTTTTGTCTCTTGCACTGAGCTAAAGTTAGTATTATGTATGTATATTCTGTAAAATCTTTGCTGATACACCTTCCAAGAAAGCATATACACCACTTCATTAAAAATGAAAGACAAATGAAAGAACTTCCTTCAGGACAGGTGCACAAAATAAAGCCAAGGCATTCAGAATTTTCTCACTAAATTCTTTTCAGTCATTCAACGTAAAATTCGACTTGTTTTATTTGTTAACATACAGGGGAATTAATTTAGTCCTGTTATTTTAAACTCCGTGTCGACTTGGCAGATACAGCATTGTTGATGACATTTGCACACGCTAAATTTCTCAAAAGCTTGAGTGCTTTTGATTTATTAACGAGAACATAAAAATACTTATTGTAACCCGAGACCCACTTGAGTTGCTTCCCCAAATCCTGCGTGGGAGTTCAAAGTGATTTTTTGGTGAACTGTCATCTTCCCCCCTTTTCCGCACACAAAATACCCCACGAGTGTAGGATGAGTATAACAAAGTGAAAACTTTTTTAAAAAACCATTTGATGTGAAATTTGTCTGCTCTTTATGTCTTTAAATTGAACAATGCCCTCTCAAATTCATAAGGTTTGGTTGACTTACAAACAAGATCTAAAAGTTCGCATTACATAAGCTACATAACACCACCACCGCCACCGTTACATATCCGTGGGCAGCAGACCCAAAACCCGATTTTCCATTCGACATACCCAGAAACAGCATATCACACCAGTTCAAATATTATTATGTTTACAGCTAAACCATAGTGCTGGGTGAAAGCTTTTTAGTTGGCTTCAAAGACGCTGTAGAGGAAAATGACTCATCGTAAATAATCCATGATTCTTGTTTTATTGCGAGAACGCGCCCATGTTGTGCCTGGATGAGCACACGTATCTCATTGATAAGTGGAGTACAAACAAACTTCTTTGTGCTATATAAATATTCATAGGAGAGACGTGCCATTCCATTAAATAAGAGTTGCGTGCGAGTGTTGGAATGCCACACTACTTTCTCTCTCGACCTTCGGCTTTCTCACAACAACCATCTTTAAGCCAGATTGCTAATAAATGAAGTAGATATAGAGGAAGCAATTTTTCGAGCTTACCACCGCGTCCTTGACCATCTCAGAGGAATTGAGTGGTGGAAGGAAGGGAAAGAGGAAGTTAAACAAACTCTGGATAATGTCGTAGAGAGAGCGGGAATACATTGAAGATAAATGAATGCTTTTTCTTTTTATAAAACTCGTTTTCGCGTAAAGCTTTCGTTCTTTGAAAACAAACACGATGCCTCCTTTTCAGCTTCAAACTCGAAGCAAATGCAGCTGGTGCCTCGAGAATTGAAGGCGACTACTAGAGCTGCATCAACATGCAAGCTGTGTAGGCGTAAAAATATTTGTAATGCAATCTGTTCTCATCCGAACTGTCGTACCGAAAGTCATAATCTTAAGGAAGCAATATAGCCGCGGACGGAGTGTACGCGTTAAGTAATCGTCACCCTCAGAACTTGGTAGAGAAATGCAACGTTTACATTTTGAAAGAGGCGAAAGATCTTGTTTGCTCTCATATTTTCATTTAGTCTCGCAAGTGTCGTCTTTGATACAAGAAAAGAGGCAGAAACCATATTTCATTTAAGCGCGGTGCAATCAATAGAAATAGATTTTTTGGTTAAAAATATGCTCCGCTAGCATTCCACCCACACTCACATTTTACCCACATATTATATATTAAGGACATGTAGACTTGAATAAAGTGTAAGATAAAGCTTGGTTTCAAAGAAACATATAGAAAGTCCTGAAGTAACTTGTTGAAGTACTCAACTCGCGCTGCATTTTGCATGGCTGTGGGATTCATTGGTCATCCGAGATTTGCGCACGACACGACAAGGAATGCTGGAGAGTTCTTACCTCAAGAATGACAGATTCCGAGTCCTCCTCCGCTTTAAAACAACAGGTTCGTGGCAGATGTAAGGGACGGGTCACATGAAGAAAATATATTACGAGACGATTATTTTAAATTTTTATGACTCACTGACACACACTCACTCACAAGTCTTGTGCTCCATGAAGAGTTTTTTCAAGAATCTCTCCACCAGTCCATTTCCTTGAAATACTGCGTCGCCCCAACTTCTCGTCGTCTACACTTCCGTCCATTTGAATAGCATCCATCAATGTTTGTTCTACTCTCATGAGAAAATAAAAGTTCGTGTTGGGAAGCGGAAAATAAAGCTGGAAATGTCAAGAGTGAGAGCGTCCCTGATAGAGCATCAGAAATGCGGGACTTTCTTCGGAACTGCACAAACTTGCCATTTTCCCATCCCATCTAAATAAGTTACGCAGTGTTTATCGAAATACACGAAGGCCTGACAGATATCAATATTTCATCCGGGATCTTTGCTAGTAGGAGAAAACGTGTGAACTTTCGGAGCAAAGAGGTGGCCAAATTGCCAATGTCAGCAAGGCATATGGCGGAGTCAAAAGGAAACGTTACGATAAAAACTGCAAGGTATTGCACTCCAAAATTTATTCGATTGAAGGTGTTTCAGAAAATATCAAAGGGATACATACATAGCACATGTTTCACACTCCACAGAGTTGAAACAAATACTGAAAAACCGGTTGTTAGTACAGTGTTATAAAGAAAAATATTGTCAATTATCTGAATGATGTCGGGCATAATAGTGCACACGCGTCTAAATCCACCATTTTCTGGTACTGCTACAAATTAAAGCTGAACGAATTCCGAATGGTGAATGGCTTCCAGAAAGCAAATGGGCTAATTCACACCAAAAGTTTACATCAGCAAACGGAGACAGGGAAGGCTTCTAATGGATACAAAGTGCTGTTAAATATCTTGCCCGATTTTCTTGGGGCAAAGTATAACAAATTCGTTTTATATGTAAAACAGGTTAAAACGAAGTCCAACTTTCAAAAGACTCTGATGCTCTTGTGCACCACTGCACCTTGATATCGTCCAAGTCATTTCTTCACTTCGTTTATCGAGTTGCCAGAAAAACGTGTAGTAAACCAAGCTACTACCATTTACTCGGAGATCTGCCGTTTATGGTAATATCAAGAATTGCTTTGAGTGCATCCATTCCCTATTATTATCACGGAGTAGCTGTAAGCGTTCCCCAATATTTGGTGTAGCATTGTAATACACACCAACGTCCACGACAGTGGAGGTAAACCGTTGTTGGTGGTAAATGATGGGAAGTTTGTTTTCTTCTATTTGCGTAGAAATGGGAGTGTGTTTGAGAAGATAGTTTTAGTAGTTTTCACTGCAGCTCCTGGAGAAAGGAATGAAGTGAAAAAGACGACAAATCAAGGCGCCTGGCAAGTGGTGGCGTTTCTTCTCTGGAGTTCGATCCGAGTGAAAGGGAAACGGAACTAGAGTTATGCCCCTATATTATCCGAACATATTTTATCACGTTTTTTATACTTCCTCAACACGCTTCACACACAACCTTTCAAATACATTCACGCCTTATACGAATCCAGTATAGAATTGCAAATAACTATAGAGAGCGAGACAAGGTTTGGTGCAGGGCTTCACAAAGGAAACATAATGGAGGAAGTGACCTCTTGGAGCGAACATGTACATCCGTCTGCATTTGAAATCCGGCGGTGGCATTACCGACGGCGGTAGGTGACTGAGTACATTTTTGGATTCCATGTGCGTTTGTGAAATTGTCTAAAATAAACTTAGGCATAGATATGTTTGAAGAAGAGGGTTGTCCTTCGACAGTAAGTTCAAGGTTTACAATGATATCACATTTTACACACGGAGCGTTCCGATCATCGCGTTGATTTGCGACTTTATTCTCGTCCATTGTTAAAGGTTTTGTTCTGCTGACAGTCTAACAAAAAAAGGTTTTTGGCAAATTCCAAAAAAGAGCTCCTCACTTTTCCACCGTTTCATGTTCAGTGCTCGCAGACATGAAAGAAAGAATGAGAAGAAACAAAAAATAAATCTTTCAACTTCTTTATAAAAATCCATGTCAGGCAGAACTGGGACTGCGTAGGCATCCACGTGGTTAGGATTTTTGAAAACTATATTTTTGCTCTTTTTGATAATCTGGGAGTATATTTTGTTATTTACATATATAGGTCCCTGTTGGCGGTGCGGGGGCGAGCAGTGAACGGAGGTGGGTATTAATTTAGCTAAACCATTCCAGCGTGCTCACAAAAGAAGCGGATTAATTATAAACAGATAGTAGAGAATAATATCCAAGCTTTTTATTACTGTTACGTATCATATTTGTGTGGGCGATACTTTCTATAGGAGGTGCTTCCTATTGTGACTCGCGATCATCATAAACATATCCTTCCGTCGCACTTTAAAGTGAAAGCATACATACACTGTCACAATAATTTATAGCTGGTGAAAATGGAAGTTTTTTCCAGTTTGAGCTGGTAATGCAAATGCCGGCTCGCATTTAATAAAAACATCGACACCACCAAAGAAAACACAAGTGTCGCCTCTAGTCTTGTGTTTGACACCTCAAGAGCAATGCCTTGTTCTCGTACGCTTTTGTCAGACAGCGTATTGTGTTCTAAGAAAGCACAAGGCAAACAAATAATCCGCCCATGCTCTAATGGCTTCACGGTTGGAACACTTCAAATCGAAAGTCTCTCGATTCACGAGTATAGCTGAGTTTACCTAAATATTTGTGGCATATATAGGAAATATATGCGTGACGAAGATGGATTTGTCGTGGATATAGAGGGCTCTTCTGATTTCTCTTGTTCATTCATCACTTTCACCTTCGACGCAACCTAATCAAATATACTTTCCGTTGTAGGCTCTTATCCTGGCCTGCTACAGGAGAATATATCATTCCCTGCAACATGTGGCAATTCTCACGTTTTCCACAAAACTTTGGCTTGCCTCTTTTTTGTTATTGTTGTCGTATGTGTTTTTCTTGCAAATATTTTTGAATTTATTTAGTCCTCCTAAGAAGTTGTGTGTTCAACCTGAAGTTGTACTTTAGCTTGACGATGCGCTTACCCGTTCGTTTTCCCAATATATTCTCATTTTCAACAAGTGTGTGTACTTTTGCTGCAATACGTCCAGTCGATGGTTGGAATGAGTTTCTAGCTATATGGTGTGCCTCAAATGCATCTATCAAAGTCTCCGGTGGTGGAGAAAGTTATATAAAGATATTATATTCTCGCGTGTTTGCAATTTCCCAGGGCCAGCACGCCATAGGTATCATGCACGAGTGGCAAGCACACTTTTGCAGGAGTCTGACGGGAAATCAGTGAGAATATAAGACTTACAAGTCTTCCAGGTTGCGTATCACTTTTTTAGATGGAAGTGGCAAGAAAAATTTAATTTAAGGCGCAACAACCTCCGCTCGAAAAGAAATCCATCTGTAAATTAAAGGCGCAGCAGAATTACATCATGTACTCCAACAGTTGATGTATTGTGTAATCTCAACAGTGCCAACTACGGGAAGGAAGGAGGGTACTGAGTGGAAAATAAACAAGACTCAGCTTCCTGTCACATTTTTCGAAGGAGACACTTTTGATGAAATTAGATTTTATACTTGAAAATCCCACTCTCATTGCTACGGACGGATGGATTTTGTTTTATTCTATCATCATTGGTAAGTAACTTTATATTGTATGTACTTTGAGTAGTAGAACACTTCATATAATTCGAGGAGGAGAGGAACACTACATTTTTTGAAGAGTGAAGAGGCGAAATATTGTTCACCTATGTACATAAGGTTAAAAACTCCACGTACTAAACCAATTTCATTCACGAATGAAGCCTGAAATAACCAAAGTATCGTATTGCTTTCTCTTATGTTGTACCATCATGCAAAAAATATCTGCAGCGTGCACAAAGCAATATCGTTTTTGTTAAATATGTATCTTCATGAAGACAGATGACACTTGAACTTTTACACGTTTTTGTGGTTGTGGAATATTATATGATTACATATTACAGTGGGTTGCTTTTCCGAGAACACTACAAAGCCGAGCATGCATAACAACTTTATTTCCAGTGTGTAGTTACCTTTACAGGAACGAGAGCTTCCAAGCGTTGAAATTGAGGAATCGATTTAAATATGGAGTAAAAGCAGATTATACTCAGTTTTGTGAATGTTTACAGCTTGTGCTTCATTGCAATAAATTCTCGTCGATTTGACATCAGTGCCGTTAAATAGTAAGGAATTGTTGTATGCTGCAGCATTCAAGCGAGTAAGAACTGCTCTGCT
>JAHZMW010000958.1:0-27436 GCA_027743745.1 Alloscopus bannaensis | reverse complement strand
CAACACACCTACGAACACCACCAACAAATACAATATATTAAAACACACACATTGAATCAAAAAATGTAGACACACACAGAGAACAACACATCAACCACAAATTGTACCTTTCAAAAAAACGATAAGCATTTTGATAGCATTCATGACAATTCATGTTCTCCTCCGCATAATCGTCATCACACCATTGCATCACCATCACCGGGATCTTTCCGTTTTTTTCTGACAATGCTCTCAAAGATCCATTTTACCTCTAAAAATACAATCCCCAGAAAAAAATTGCCGTCTTCCATCCCATTAGCAGTAAGTGTTCCATTGTTTCTCACTACACGCTCCCACTCGCTCTCTCTTGTTACATAATTCCTCAGCGAGAAAGAAGGGGTTTCCCATACTATAATTCCAAATCGATTTCTTCGCACCCAGAGATAAAGAGAGAAAGCTGGTGCAGCTTAAAACCTTATAAGAGTCATGAAAGCGATGTATGCTGAGGAACACATTGGAGAACACAGAGCAGGGAAAACATTTAGAAAGTAAAAAAGAGAAAATTCCGGTGTGGGCCATGCAAAGCCTTAGGAAAAAGCAGAGGTATGAATTATTCAATGGTTTACACACCCTGGCAGAGAACAGAGAGAAAGGTGGACGTGAACATTTCACTTGGCTCTTCCATGTGTTCCCATGTCCTCCTCTCTCTGCTTTCTCTCGATGCAAAATGCATGCACATAGATTGAACAGAATCATAAAGGTCTTTTGTGTGTCTGCCACTCGGTGTGTGTGCACACTTTTCTGGGCTGTTGATGCTGTGTTGTGTTGGGGAAAGCAATTGTGTGAGAGAGGGAGAAAGTCACTAAATTTTCAATTAGCACCAGGGAAAATAATGGTGGGATAGGTTGGATTGAGAACGCTCACTTTCTCCATACATTAGACCGCCGCCGTCTCCTCCTACTCACGATGTTCGAGAGACATTATTATACATGCCTTGCTCAAAGGAATATAAATGAGTGGGTAAATATGAGTGTTGCATCAGCTTACAGGAGTGAAACACAATGGCCAATGTACGCGATTATACACGGTTATGTGGACGTAACTCTGAGGGTAAAATGACGACACAATTATTATTATGTCGACCAACTGCGGTGTATAAAGCTAACGAGAGAAAGAGTGAGAGAAAGGTGTACGCGTTAGCGGAGGAAGGGAATATCTCAATTTTCAATTTACTCTCTGATGAAATATGCATCCAATGTGAGTCTCTAGACATGCCATACACTATACCGTCCCAAAAGTGGGGAAGAAGCAATCTAAAAAAGTGTCTAATCGAACGGGGATCGTTTGTTGTTGTGTTGTTTTCTAAAGAAAAAAACGGGGTTTGGTAATTGAAGTAATTAAAATGGTTTACGTTGAACACAGTTTAGAAGCAGGAGAAACCCAACAAATCCGAATGTCTCTGTTTTCTCCATGTTTTATGAAGTCGTTTTCGGCGGATATTGAGTTTTTTTTTCGGTGAAACCGTGATGATGGGAGCGTGACATGATTCGATACATGAAACACGATAATCAATAATGTTCAATGATGATGATGACGGTGGCTAATAAATAGAGACATTCATGCCGAAGTGTGTTTCGAGGACACGAAAACTGTGTCGCACCAGTTTTAATTAATGGGCGGAGAGAAAATTTTCAAATTTCCAACTTCACTCAGCAGTAAAGAGAGTTGTCCTAAACTTTTCAATACAGTATGCCGAAGTGTGTTTCGAGGACACGAAAACTGTGTCGCACCAGTTTTAATTAATGGGCGGAGAGAAAATTTTCAAATTTCCAACTTCACTCAGCAGTAAAGAGAGTTGTTCTAAACTTTTCAATACAGGAGGTCTTGCATAGTTTATACAGCTTTGCATGCGTCCCAGGTTGTGGAAGACTATTAAAAATGAATTTAGTTACCCGTATATATGCCACACTCGAGCGACCTGGGCCTGCATAAAAAAATTGAATATTGGTTCATTGGCTCGGCAGCCAAAGGCGAAGGGATACATGACTAGTTATTTTTTTATTATTAAAATATATGCATTTTACGTTGACATTAAATGTAAGAACTTCCTTCCCCCTGTAAAAACTACCTGTCTGTAAAATAGGCCAAGTATTTTTGAGTAATGAGCTCTGTGAGAAGGTATACCTATTTCGAATTCCACTTTACGATCGTGTGTCTCGAGAGGAATCCGATTTGGGATTTAATAATATCAAGGAGGAAATGGAAGTTTTAGAAAACATACTCTTTCTCACACTCAAAAAGAGAGACCCTTTTATCAAATCAAGACTTCTGTTCCGACTCTCGTCAGTTGTTGGGTACACATGCGTAATATTTCCTTCCGCCGGGTGCTTCGAAATATATTTCCACAGTAATCTTGACGGTTACTTATCATGAAATGTCTCTCCTCACATCGAATGCCCCAGATTTTCCGGCTTCGCACAAGAGAGACAGAAGAATTGACATGGATGCAAGAGTACAGAAGCAAGAATCCAATTAAAACGTAGAATGCTTCTTGAGCCGGCGGTATATGTCATATAACCTTTACCGCCGACCACAAACCTTGGGAAAAACATGATTCTTGTCGCAAGGGAAGGTGTATGCACATACGAGAGACTTTTAACGTTAATGAGGGCAGACATTTCGAATTGAGCCTGGGACAAATCAAATTACAAAGACAGCCCTCCAAAAATACTTGTGTAACTCACATTTCACTTGAGAAAGACCAACCACATCGAAATCTCACAAAAAGTTGCGAGAAATCATATAACTTAACGAATACGAGCGGCTTTAACCTGTGTGCGATTTGAACTTGAACTCCGAAAAGTTTGTGGGCAACCTTATTTATGTTTCATCAGTATAAGGCATACATAAACCATAAGGTTTCCTATGTACTATTCGAGAGGAATGTCAACCTCTCTTGGGGACCTCACATATTGGAGTTGTATCTGTGTGTGGTCAAAGGAAAGTTTCCTTTTCTGGCTTTCGATTGCTCTTTTTATTATCATGTGGATTCTTGTGTGGTGTCTCTTCTTCGGCTTCTGATTGCTGGTGACAGTTTCGAGGGCGTGTGTCTCTGCCAAGGCGCTCATTATATTGACTCAAAACGATGGACACTGACTCCTCCGAATTCGCTCGCATGGCCAGCTTGTTTTCAATTCCCTTTCTACAAGAGTAGTGGAGTCGGGTAGCCTCCGGAGAGAGTGAAACACTATATGCACATTATTTGATACCCGATACTCCCTCCAACCTGACCCTTTCCCTGTTAATACTGTGTAAGGCTCGCGAGTAGTGACCACACCAAACATATAATCAACTTTGGGACGTGAGTCTTACTTTGATTCTTTCTATCCCTGGAGAAAGTAGAAAGCTTGTCTTTTGTACATTTTCCAAGCGAAGCCAGTCAATGCCTTTTGCTTTTAGAGCTGCCCTTTCCCTTCTCCTCGTTTTGCTCGTTTCCCGATTTACTATGCACATTTGTACGGTATGGATTTCCCTGAGGAATGCTACACTCCTCGGGTAGTAGAGCGAAATGGAATACCATTTCCCGAAAAACAAGGGTATACACACAACTTCGATTTGTGTGAGTGACATCGGTTGTACTACGAGTCAAGTATAAAAAACTTCTTCAGCCCACTCGCCCAACGTAGTGAATACGTTCGATGGAGTGTATAGAATAAAGGGGATAAGGAAGTAATCTATAATGCGTGTACGGAAGGAAAGTGATTAAGTCTGTCTCTTTTTCCCTGACTTTTAATCAATACGAGAGAGAGTGAGTGCACACTCACAAATATACACAACTTCGTAATAATTGAGTTGCGTCACAGTAAAAAACGGGATCTCCGTTATTCAAGATTCTGAAAAAACACAAAGCAAGCACAAAAATAGCAACTTCTCAGTCCAGAGAGATTTAGGGAAGATATAACCGTTTACACAAACACAATGTGAAGTCTAGACAATTACGTCAGAGAATATTTCCCTTTTCTTTCATGCAGGATCAGGAACAAGAGGGAAATGTGGGTTAAAGAAATCTCTTGAAATGTGCAGTTGTATATAAAATATTTTTTACTTTAAAAAACCTTTCACCTTTCTCCGTTATCATTGAAAATGACATGATAAAACTGGGAGAGAGAAAGCGTCTGTGTTTGTGAGAAAATCCCCATTGTACACGGAACGTGATTTATCGTTTATCAGACTTGATTTCAATTATCTCTCCAGAGTCCTCGCACACGCGCCTTAACTCAAATCACTCCGTGATGCATGCATACACATAATACAAGCGGCGAATGAATGACGTCTCCGGAGAAAGCGACTCAGAGAAAATACGAAAGGAGGAAGAATATTGTGTCTACTTTTTTCTCTGTCATTTTCCAACTCCCACAACATGAACAATATAAAAGAAAGTTGAAGTGTTTCGCATTCCCTCTGTACATTCTTTGTTGACCATTTTTGCATTTCTTGGAAGACTGGTACAACTACCAGAGTCCTGTCCTTTTTGGGAGGAGAATCCATTCTTCCTCCGTGTTTTATTGAGTTCATACACGCAAAGAAAGGAGAGAAAAGGTTTCTTGACATACCTCGGTGGCAATGCTGATGAGAATGGCGTCTCAATGACTCGCTGGGTGAGGCTTTGCGCGGTGTGAGAATTGCCGGCATCGTCCTCGACCGGATCAGTCGCTTTGGATTAAACTTGCGGATGGGCTTCTCCGGGGAGCCGGCCGTGCTCTCTGATGTTGCATCACCGAACGGCGCTATCGAAGGTCTCGGTGAGACTCTGTACACAAGAAAAGAGAAAGTTAAGAGTAGTAACGATGATACAGAGTGAAAGCAGGGAAAGTGACACGCAGAGTGTGGGCGGAAACAAAGTCAATGATGAAATGAAAGCGTATTTTTGACAATGATAGTAATAACAATATTACTAAAAGCAAGGTAATCATGCTACTCCTTAAAAGCAGAGAGCTTCATATATTTTCAACCCGTTCGTGTTTCGCTCGACTACTTTGCATTCACAACACAAGTTTGTTGTATACTATTTATTGTGAAAATGTGCAGTTTCAATTTATACCCCAAATTTTCCCAATTTCCGCAATTTTTTTCTCTTTTTATAATCAAACCCTTTCACAGTGCATGCGCTAACAGTTTTGGTAAGATGAAAAGAGGATTTTATTTTTTAGGAAAATCTTCTAAGCGCATTTAACTTTGCATTTTGCTACGAGATTCACGAGAAAGAGGGAAGAATTGGTTGTTTGCATTTTTCAAAGGGAGATTCACGAGAAAAACAAAAAACCAGGAGACGAGTTGTGCGTATCTAACTACTCTATTATTTATTAAAGACCAAAAAGAAAGCAGCCAGACGACACATGGCAAACATTGAGAATAAATATTCTGAAGAAAACTCTGACAATAAAAGGAAAACTCGTCAACCTAGTTCAGTCGTTTGTGCAGACACAATTTTTGGTAGAAAAAAAAACTTTTTCTTCACTCATCGCAGAACACTTGTCTTTTCCAACTTGTATTTAAAACGAGAGAAAAGAGAAAACTTACGATGCTTTCCGCTCCCTTTCTTCTTTCCGTTTTTGCACTTTCTTCTTGAGTACCTTGCGGACACGGAGCATCAAGAAGGCAGCCTTGGCAATTGTCAAGTCCTTCTCCGAGCCGGCGTCAGGGCTCGTGTTGTCTTTCGTTTGACTCATCTTGTCCTTTGAGAGGAATATACACACACACGAACACGAGAGACTGGTGAAAGCACTTGAAAATGCGCGCAAAGATGACAAAGAGAAAATAACAAAGTTGACGAGTGAAGACAGAAAAAAAAACTTGCTAAATGTTTGTCTTCAATTCACTTGACGAAAGGTGGTAAAAAACACCATTGCTCCCGCTTCACAGTTTCTTTTCACTTGAAATGAGTCTATTTAGTCTTTATAAGGAGATAAAAACCGAAGAAAGCATATATTTTTGTGATCTTGGGGAACTGCATTACAATAATGATAGGATATATGTGTGTGTAGTATTACGATACATTTATGAACCGCGAATTGTACGCAGTTCGACATGGTGCTGACACATGCTTTCTTCCACAATCTTCACATCTCGCGGCGGAGAAAGCTGAAGAGTAGAATCCACTTCATTTCGTCGACATGATTATCATTACAAAAGAACAACTCTAAACAACCTTCAACATCACAAAAGAGTACCTTTTTGTCAAAAAATGTGTGGTCTTGTCACCCAAAGTTCGATACTCCACTCCACCGGCGCTGACAACGACACAATAATAATGTCACGGAAAGCAGAGATAAAGTTTAGAAACAAAACTTGGCAGAAAATCTGGTATTTCAACAGTCATGTGTGTTGTTGGCACGAAGTATCTGCTTCCCCAGTAATTGATTGTAATTAGCGACTCTACTTTTCACTCTTCTCAAAACAACCCTTGAATTTCACAGAAGCACCACAAAAATCACAGGTTGGAAGTTCAACATTTATTTCCATATCTGTATAAACCTCGTCCTCATTACGGTTTAGTTAAAATTCTTGCAGTTTTCTCGTGTTCCTCGTGTGTGTGCGCATCGATCGTGGTGTGACACAGGAAAATAATTAATTGTTTACAGTTTGCACCAAAAGTTTCCGGCACGTCACCTCATTTCACGAAGAAACCCGTGAAGCTCACCTCCTTCCAAAGGGGCTGCGCTACACCATCAAGATTAATGATGTACAACCCCTGGAGCATCAGAGGGAAGTTCATTGTCCTCAAAACAACTGCGAAGGCCCAGTTGCCCACCGGCCTTCCTCTCTTCAGGGGAAAACCTTGGAGTCTCCTGTATTTCCCATTGTTACTTGTCACTTTCTCTTCTCAAACACAAGATGACTTTTAGCAAACTTTCTCTCCGGAGGTTTTACTTGGAAGTCTTTTTTTTTCGTGCTCAACCTTCTGAATGCGGTTGGACTTCTGAGCGGACCACAGCGAAGACAGTTCACCTGACTCCTCGTTTTTGTTGTCTGCTCATCGTCATCTCCATTTCCTCTCTGATCTCTGGAAACTGGGTGGGAGGATGAGAGAAGTTGGACCGGTGGAAGTTCAGATGGTCCCTCATTCTGGAAATGACAATTATTGCGAAAATGATGAGCTGGGTGATCTTAGGCTTGTATTGTGTCTGCGTGGTTCCCCTTCAATTCCTCTCGTTCTGCTGTAACTTTTATTTCTGAGAATTGCTCCAAAGTTTTTGTAGCCCAACCTAAAGTCGTCCGTCATGCTGGTTTCTGCCAATAAAACAAACACCATAAAGACCATATAGTTTCTCATTTTTTCGACATCTTCGCAAAAAGTCAATGACAATGACAATGGGGGGAAGTGATCTTTAGCAAAGTGAACTCTGGAGCAAAATTGCTTCTGAGAAAGCAAATTAAAGCGTAGACTCCAACAATGCTTTTTACGTCATTTAACAACAGTTTACTCGAGTCAATAGAATACAACCATAATTATTTTCATTTGTTGAGATCCCTCTCTGAAAAATAATGTTCAATTTTATATCACACAGAAATCCGGGGAGTAACTTATACTTGGGGCATAGTACGTCATGGGATTTTCCAAAGAGCTCAACGGGGAGGATGTTTTTGTGCTATTATTACATATTATTACTTCTGACGAGGGGAGAGAGAAAAGAATGCAATTAAGTAATCAAAGGGACTTGGCTAATAAACCACAAGACACATTCTTTTCCGTCGTTTTCGTGAAGCTCGAGCATTAAGATGAAGAATGATGACACACGAATAATAGGGACGCACACCGAGGCGGGTATTGTACAAGACAACATTTGGTACGATTAATGTTCTCTTTGATCCGTCTTAATGGCAGAAGCTTTTGTATTACGTCTTCGTTTGTCATGTTCCTGAGACATTCCACAGTGTAATAATAACAACACAAAAACAAACAACTTAGAGAGTTGATCCTTACTCCACTCATCCAGACAAGCTTGTTCATCCACCCTTTTATATAAAAAAACTCATCCCACACATTGGACTGAACTGGCAACAATCTGTACAGATGAAGACGGGGAAAGCTGAGTAATGAGAGGAAGGAAAAAGCGAGGACAAAATGCGAGTCATCTGAGAAGAAAATTGCCACATTGCCGCAAAACCCGGAAAAACCACACAAGTTCACCGAGGTTATTATGTTGCAAATGTCTCTTTCTTTTCTCCGCTTAAAAAAAGTTACTATCTCCATAAGCTTTGGAGAAAGAGGGAAAAGCTAATATGGGAGTGCGTACAGAAGTATTACTGTTTTTGTTTCCAGTTGACTTCATCATCGTCATCAACACCGCAAAAACAAACAGTATCAATGCGGCAGTAGTTCACGTTAGTAAATATTTGTACGACTGTCACACGAATGCACAGAATGTATACGTGTGTGGATAATAATTTATTTTAGCTTACCGGTTGTTTCACCGGTGGTGGCTACGGTGGAGTCACCGTATCTTGTGCACACGAAAAAAGTGTGTCACTATTATAAATACGGTAAGACGTATATCTCGCGTATTCTAATGATTATGTGAGCTTTTCTCACTTTCTTATTGCTCCGTACTGAACCACACATTTTGCCATTATCTCCCCGTTGTTTTGCGATATCATGTTAATAAATAGTTTAAGATGAAAATGAGAGTCACCAGACTACGAGAGAGCCAGCTTACCGGAATAATATCGTAAAGTAGAAAAGCTTGTCGATGTCTTTTCCTCGTTCACTCTAACCGATACCGATCCCAGCAGATATGTCCAACTACCATTTTTTCCACCAATAAAATAATGAATGAGGGCCTTGTGTGTTCACTACGTTTACGGAAAACACTAGAACTCAGAGTGAAAGGAGAAAGCACGAAAAACTGAAACTTTTTTGTGTACTAGAAAAAAATGCAATGTGGGGCAATGATTTCTCGAGTTTCTTTATCTTCGAGATAGTCGACACAAAAAGGCTATGTGTTCATCACACAATGTTGTGCCTCATATTAATATGTATTTTTTTGAGTATTTACCACAAAACGTGTGGAGAAAGTTTCATTCGTGAAGAGAAAAAGTTTTGCCCTTCGAATGACATGCTGTAGCGTTTTCTCTCACATTTCCAGGCAATCCTGAACTTTTTTGTAGGCTCTGCGATGATGATAGAGCTTTCCTCGCTTTACGTATTAATTCCAAGCGAGCCAAGAATGAACTGAGTGGACTGCGTCGTGACGAGGATGGTATACTCTCGCTTCTCTGCAGAAATAGCGTACGCAAAAAAAACTAGCCGTGGCAATATGAGATGAGGTGGAGAAAGATTTTCTAGAGTTTCCAGCTGCTCCTACTATTCTGTCTTCCTGTGCACACAAACACTCCGTTGCTCGAGTTGTGAGTTTAGGCTTTCACTTCCTTTCAGCTGGTGCCTTTCCCCTGAATGAAAAGAGTGTGTGCTGTTCTTTTTAAAAGTGATACCAGATCTCGTCCCACAACAAGACTTAACCACTTTCCACCAACGGCCATAAACCACCTTAGTCTAACCTTGATCAGTGCCAGAGAAAACGATGCCACTTTCCTCTCTCATTTTCACAAACTTTTAATATTATGTAATCGCCAAGCACTTTTTTCGCAAAACTGCTGAGTGCTTACTACGCAGAAAGGTTGTTTTGCGGTATAATATACTGTTACAGCTTTCTCCAGTTTGAGTGTCCGATCAAGATGAACGTGGTAACGGCTCGATTTTTTTAGGTAAAGAGGTGAGAGGAAAGGGATATCGGGAAGAATGAAAACGTGGTCATTTTGGCTTCGAATTTGGCACATGTTATACTAAAAAGTTTTCCTTGTCTGAGAAAATTCGCGATTTAGAGGAAAACAAAAGACACAAAGTTTCGTATAAAAATCCATCTAATCATTGGAAATGCGTGTGGATACATTTTTATTTTCTAAACTTATATCGGCAAGGGCATGTGCGGAGGGAGTGAGAGAAAGAAGAATTTGCTGACATGACGAATGCTGTGCAGAGCAAAATTAAAGGAAGCGTAAAAAGACTCTCGTTTATATTTTCCAAGAAGCATTCTATCCGCTCGTTATTATTAATCTAAGAACTCGAGAGGAAGGCCAACTTGACAAACCACAATTGTTTACAGTGCTGAGACTACGCAACGCGGAAAAAGTGTGGAATGCCATCTCGTCCCTGATTTGGCTTTCCACAGTCCCTTATATTCGTTTATTAGCATTCAAGTCGTGTCTCGACGAGACAAGAAAAAATAATCTGGCGATATGAAATGTTTTTGTAGGGCCTCTCTAGTGAGCTCCACTAACTTATGGAAAGGCCCACTTGAAGCGAGAAAATGTGGAGAAAGTGTTTCATATACAGACATTACCATCTTCTGAGTTTGGGTCCCAACTTGGGAGCGTGAGACGGCACAACACATGACTGATGACGAGACAGGAGCTGTGACTCAGAGTGAAACGGCTGAATTTATCTCTCGTGGCAGTCAAAGTCATTTTGGTCAGTAATTCGGAAAAACCACTTGGAAGCATGTATGCACAATGTGGGCTGTGTGATTTTGATATATATTTGCACACACACATAACTGCTCTTATCTAACCTTGCCACAGCGCAGAGAACAACTTTCTACGCACATCTACCTGGAAATAAACCATCTTGTTCTCCGTATTTTCTGCTGTATTCAGGAAAGCCATGCTTCATTCCTCATTTCCATGAATAAAATGGCCACCTGCACCTCTGACGCACATTATAATCTGCATTTTTCCACAAAGCAATTTGCATTCCGTCCGTCATCCAACGTTACTCACACACAAGTACACAACTAAAGATTTAACAAGTTTATTTATACCGCTATACCACTGCCCACCTATTGGAGAACAACTCCGTGATTTAAAGCGTAGATAGTGTATTATAGATGATGATGACGATGAAGGTTATAATGGTAATGAAGTTAGTTTATTCCCCGGAAAAACTTTCACTCCATTCCGGTAACGTAATACTGCACCACTAGAGCCCATGTTGACGGAACGTAATTTTGTGTCTAAACAACCCTGTAAATCCTCGCTCTTTGTGTTTGTATGTGTGCCAAAGATATTAGCGCCTGGCTTTCTTTGTCTTTATGTAGGAATGGATGGGATGCTAATTAAGTAGACGTCACTCTATAGACGAGCGTCAAACAACAAGCCTGCATGCAAAGGAACATGGGAAGATGAATGGTGAAATTGAAAAAGATATACTTTTCTCCAGCTCTGCGAGTCTCTAGTTGTGAGTCGTAGTACAGTGGCAAATCAAATTAAACACTTAAATGGCTGATTGGTTGTGTGGAGAAAGTGGCGAATAATGGATGTCCTCGAGATGGTGAAAATGTGAGTGACGGATAGACTCCAGCTGCTGCCACTGGGAACTCAGAGAAAATCCATTCACACAGAAGGAATAAGTGACTCGGAAGAGGATCTGTGTCTGGATCGTGAAACATTGTGACCAGAGAGAGAAATCGAATGAAGCCTAGCTGCTTTCACAGTAGCCTAATGAAATTCATGGTTCGAGTCACTCTTCCAACGTTGAGTCNAGAAGGAATAAGTGACTCGGAAGAGGATCTGTGTCTGGATCGTGAAACATTGTGACCAGAGAGAGAAATCGAATGAAGCCTAGCTGCTTTCACAGTAGCCTAATGAAATTCATGGTTCGAGTCACTCTTCCAACGTTGAGTCTGTGATGTTTGTCTAATATTCCAGGGAAATTCCTGTGGAACTCTGATTTTCACTCTTCTTCGTTATCTCAGCCAGTTGTCGTTTTTGGGAGAGTGAACTGTATAAATTATCTAATTTTGGTGGAATTCATTTTTGACGGGAAAATAGCATAATTATGACCGCACTCATCCAATCCAGCACCCCGTGAAAATGGGCTCCACTCAAAACTATCACATGAATTTCCATTATTATTATTAAGGCAAAAAGCCCTTTAATGGATTGCTTTCTCGACGGTTTGACTTATCCAACTTCACCTCCTCTCTTGGCTCCCTCAGTGAAAGTTATTGTTTTTCCTCGAAGAAATTCTTGCCCCTTCCCGTCCAATCCGGGATTTTACTCCTTTTTCCCTGAGGAGTGACGTTCACTCTCGTTCTGATGACTGAAGGACGTCATTTGCGGTTTTTCTCTCTAAAGTTTACATAAACAAAAAGTCACTCTCTCCCAAAACAAGGATCCACCCCCGAAATTCGGAACGACACGCAACGCTTCTTTCCCTTGTCAGTTTCGATTATGAACAAAAAGCCTTTTTGATTTCCTTTCCAAGATGCTCCTCCGCGTCTCCGCTATTCTCGTGGAAAAGTGATTGTTTCGCTTGACTTTCTTCGCGATATATACTTCTACGTGTTCACCTTGTTCGAGTATTTATCAGAATGCGATATTGAATTGTGGCTCAGTGAAGAGTGAACAGATCGGGGAATGCTGTGACGTAAAACACCCAACTCTTTCTGTGCAAAATATTTTCCCTTATATTTCCTTCTGTTTTCTTGCCACAAGCAACTCCAATTTACGTCAGCTCTCAAACTGTGTAGCACGTCATATTATAAAACAAGAGAGTAAAAGTAATAAAGATAGACTTCTCAAACGACGCGTTCCATTCCAAATAATCAAATATAATAATACAAAAAGATATCTTGAGATTATCAAGATGAGAGGTGTGGAATACAGAGGATCTAATAAATATACAAAGGTGATATCCACCCACCTTGTGTAACACGAGCCAAATCTTATCTCACAAACAATAAGGAAAAGAAAATGGTTTGTCGACGAAACCACTTGAGTTTTTAAATTGGAATCAGTGCTATTTACACCGAGGAAAAGACAGGTACTCCTAGAAAGACATGAGCGTTCTAAGATTCTTGTGGGTGATGAGTGGATACGATAATAATCCAACAAGCATGACGATCGACGAGTTGCTTCCTATTTCTAGACCACTTTCTTCTTCCCAGTTTCCCGTTGATGTTTATGATGTGAGATGAGAAAATACCGATTTTTTTGGAGATGAGAAGCTAAAAAACCAGAACGGGGAAAGGAGAAGAAAGCAAAATCAAGAAAAAATGATGAAAACAGATGAAATTTCAACTGAGAAGAAAGAATGGAGAGAAAGGTTTTCAGTTTGCTGCTTTTCAGTCTTTACAATTTTTTCTCTTGTTTTTGTCCTCACGTGGTGAGCGTATCACGTCTCTCTCTCGCTCTCCGGTGTTATCTCCCGTGACATTTAGGAATATCAAGAGAAATACGCTTATGTATTGGGATTAGGATGGGTGGGCGAAAGGGAAATTTTCTTCCGCTGTTTTCCGTTGATTTTGTTTTGTTTTGTGTGCATACTCTTTTAGGCTGTTGGTGACCTCGTTTTTACAATAATCTTTCCGTTTTGAATTCCGGAAATTGCGTTCAAACAAATTCAAACAGAAACTGAAAACGACGAGCCATTATTGTGGAAAACAGTATTGATGTTTGTGAGATTTTTTTTCAGCGGAACTTTGCTACGTTTATACCTATTTTGAAATAATGCAAAATGCCAACCGAATTTTCACTCAGAAAAATAGTACTTCATCTACAGTAATAACAAAATACAAGATTTCAAGATAAACGAAAGGGAAAACACTACACAACATAATGCTGAGCTTTCTCATGTATTGAGCGCCAGCCATCGTGAACGTTTCTTCAGCATTGCGAAAGGATTCACCCGAGCCGATTTCAACAGTGAAAAAAAATCTTTTAAGACGGAGAAGGTAGTTTGAGCACAAAACTGAAAATCGACTCTGACGTTTTCCGTAAGAATCCACGACTTTTTCACCTTTATCCCAGCTCGCTCATCTGACACAAAGAGAATATAGGAAATGGCAACGAATGGAGGAAGAACAAAGGAAAACCGATTTTCCAGGTAGTCACTCACGTTTTTCCTTAATAGACAGAAGAAAAGTGAAGGTAAAGTCCAAATAAAAAACTATTTACTTTCTCTTTCAACCGCGGCTTGACATGCATGCATGGATGAACACATGAAAAAGTCTTCTTAAACAAACAACTAGTACACACAAAAGATAAGTGTGCACCACCACCAAGATTTTCTCGGTTTGCATCGTACTCCTATTTTTAAAAGTCATTATCTACCTCCACGACGAGGTGGAAAAAGTTTTGATAAAAATCGAGAATGAAATCAAACAATAACAAGTTTGAGAGAAAAAGCCGATCACACAATCGGAGAGCACAGTGAGGTGCGATAACTTGAGTGGGCGGAGTGCGGAGAAAGTGCTGAGATCGGATAGTCAACAAAAAAATAAGCGTATTTCTCGGAAAGAAAACTGAAGAACAAAAAAGCACGTTTTCTCCTTCTGAACAAAAGATGTTTGCTCCCGCATTGAGACATTATTAGATGCATTAAACCAGCATGAGAAAGAGTGAAAGTTAGTTAAGTTCATAAATTGGATTGAGTGGAGTGGGTAGAAAGGTGCTCCGCCGAATCAGGCATGAAGAGTCAGTAGTTTTTTGTGGTGTCTAACATTTTCGGGGAAAGTTAATCAAACCACACACATGCACATAATACCTACTCACTTTCCATAAGACAGAGTGCGGGAAAAAGAGTTGGAGTGGTGTGCAATGTATCAAATTAAATTTAGCTGCCTCTCTCACTCTTCTCTGCTTAAAATTCACAGACTTTCCCTGTGGCAAAAGACTATAGGTTGTTTCACACAGGTAAGCAATTCCAATTGAAATATGTGTGTGGAGGTCGGAGTGAAAGTACAAAGAACATAAAAATCCACTGGTTTCCGCGTTATCAATGGAGGTTGTTCCCTGAACAAGGGAGGATCGCAGTAAATCTTTTTTGGTGCTCTTTGATTTTTTATGCGGCAAAACCACTGGTCTCTCCGATGCTTATATTGCTTTCTCCGCATAAAATACATGTAAATACAACGTCTAGTTTGTTTGGTCTTTTTTTTACGTTTTCGATTCTGAAGGGGAAATAACTCTTGTGCATTTTGTGTTCATTCACTGAAGAAGTTAAATGCTCCAGGGAAAGCAGAGTAAGCATGCACACAACTTCATGCACAATATTGTACGTCTAAGTCTGCTGGTCTAAGTAATATTAGTATTTGTACAAAATGTTGAGGAAAAGTATGTAAGCCAGCGGACACAATATAAAGCTCAACAACTTTTTTCATTGAGATTCACAAATGTAAACAATGTCGAGGGCAGTGTATCGTTTACGGAAGGGAAAGTTTGTACAGCGGAAAAAAAGAAAGAATGGGAAAGTTTTTTCGAGCTTCAGGTCCTCCGTATCGAACTTTTGTGTATGGACATGCGGACTAAATATCAATGCTATACAATATACTCGAATACTTTCCTGTTTAATACAAACATAGTAGTAATACAGTGAAGTGTATCATGTGAACTGGAATCGAACTATTTTGCTTACCGTTTTATACTCTCCGCGAAGACTCCTCGAAAGCTTAGCATATTTTAATATTCACGCGTTGAGAAAATGGCACACTTTTTTTCGGGAAAGGTGTACTTCTCAGAACGAGTAACACAACCCACGGAAAAGGACAGAGGAGGAGATATTAAAGCCAAAGTCATTCTGACTCGGCCTTGCTCTCCCCATTTTGAGAGAAACTCTTACTCACTCCTTGTTTGTTCCAAACGAAGCCTCTCGCCTTCCTCTCAGGGTCTGATTGCAAAGTGAAATACAAACAAACAAAATCCACATAACTTGACTTCACAATATCCGAACCCACACTAAACTCGGTAGACGTCCAAGACGGTTTCAAAAAAATAAGAAGCCAGCAGCACACACAAGGGGAAAATCAAATGAGAAGACAACCAGCGAATGAGTTCGCTCGCGACTTAAGAAAATAGTGGGAGAAAGGAGAAAAGGAAAAAAAGAGCTCTTAAGCCTAGCTGTCAATTCAGAGTCAAATTATCTTCGCCTCCTTCTTTCTCTTTATATTCAGTAATGTAACGCGCTTCTTTCTTTTGAGCTCCTCACTTTTTTCCTGTATTCCGTCTCTTTTTTTGTAGGTGTAATGCACTCAACAAAAAGTGTATATGCACACGCTGCTTTCTCTTTTTGGAAGCGTTACTTACTTTTCCTTATTATTCTTGCTCGGAGTCCGTTGCTCCGTGAGAAGACGATTATACTTGGTATTAGGATAATAATGTAATGTCCCGAGAGTATTTTTGTGCAGGAAACACTCTAGCACTTATTCAAAAGGCTCACATTCAAGCACACATGGACACACTAATTCATGGAGCTGGTTTTCTGAGAAACGCGAGTTCCACTCATTGGAACGAATAGATGTGAGGCACGACTAGCTCTTTGTTCTCGTCCACTTGCAGATGTGTGCCTCCAGAATGACTTTCCAAGGTGGAAGCACTGTCAGCAGCCGTACAACGTTGGGCCACCCTTTTCACGAGAAGTGAAGCACAAAAAAGGGCGAAGACGAGTCCGGCTGCAACTGCACAAGCTGTGTGCACCACCATGCCACCTCTTTGGACAAAATACCTTTCCACCTATTTATTTTGATGGATGTAGAAGAGTTGGGAAGGTCTTGTGTTCTTTCTGCTGAGCTCTTGCTTTCTCTCAGCATAACATTATGTAGGTTTTTCTTGTACTTCCTTTCTCCACAAATGACGCACTGGTCAATGTTATTTACATTATTCACGGAGAGATCGAGCTGTTCTTTTTAATAGTTTTGAATGTTTGTGTGTTGTCCATTATGTTTACGAGATGTTCATGAGAGTTCCTCAATGGAGTCCACCTGAGCAAGAAAATGGAAATGGCGAGGATTCACAAAGGAGCTCCCATATAAAGAACCACGACCACCGCATGCACACCACATATCACCACACAAACACTCGAGCTTTCCACATGGTTTCGTGTCTCGCGATCGAGAAATCGAGCTTTCTCCCTGTTAATGCTGGTTGCAAAACATTGTAGCATATCACCACACTTAATTCATACAAATGACCATCATCAGCAGGTAAACAAGTGAGGTGTACTACTTCTTTGAGGAAAAATATGGAAAGGAGTGAAAGTGCAAAGGGTATCAAAAATATGCCTTGTGTCAAGACGTACAGGGAAAAGCTGTACTCACGAAGCTGAAGACCTCACTGGAGTGAGGGAAGAAAAGGTTGTTATTCGATGGAGAAAAAAAATGTGGAGAAAGCAAACCCTTCTCACGTGTGTGTATGTATGTACGTCTGCTTTCTCTATTCCCTCATCACAATTTTGTTCCACTCAACAACGACGAGATATCGTGTATACCATGAATGCCTTCACTTTTTAGTTGATTCATTGAAAGAAAAGGGAACTCTGGATATTTCTCTACAAAACACAGTGTGTAGCTTATTCATAGCTAAAACATGGAAAACGTTACACACACCTTACTCTCTCCTTGCCTTTCCGTTAAACACTGTGAGCTATTAGAAGAGGGAATCCGCAGAGGTAGGCATAACGAGAAAACCACGCGGTTGCCTATTTATAAGCATCACACCGTAATATGCTCTCAGGTTGTACATGTACACATTGTGAGTCTTCAATAAGTGCTTTGTCCTCCGGCTTTTTCGCAATTGGCTAGAAAACGATAAAAAAGAAGGGAGTACGGTATAGGCGTCTCTGTAAGGGAAATGCAAAGCAATAGGTATAATAGACTCGGAGTCAGAGTGAGGACGGCTATAGTGAATCCTTTTATTTTTCCCACTGATATCAATAACCATATCCGGTGTACGCGGTGGTAGCATGTTCCACGTTGAGACCGTTGCGATATAGATCCCCATAAATTTTCACTGTCTGCTCAGGCACAACGGATCGTGCTCGAGACGGATATATGCTTGTAAATAAATGTACGCAATTTCAGTGTAGCACAAGTGCATCCACGGAAGATTCATGGAGCAAAGAAACGAAAGGAAGACAGGAGTTCCACGTAAAAGTAGATGGGAAAACGATGAAAGATCCGCGCACATGAGAAACATTTTCTTATAATTTGCGAGCATCTAAATTAGACGTGAAATGCTTATAGCCTCTGCATTACGAGATAAAGACAAAGATTAGGTATACATGTGGTGGTGGTGGGGGAAAATTCCGTTTTTTCTCTCTGCTAGGCAATATTAAAACAAAACGGAGAGTGAAGAATTAGGAGAATAATAAAAGTAATGTAGATACATAGAAAGTTCGTAGAAAAAGGAGCGGATGTGTAACTAAGGTCAATTGGAGATGTATGCGAGTACACCATGTGTGTGGGAAGGGGAACGTGGGGAAACGACCGGTGAATTTATGGCGAATAAGCTCCTGCTCCTGGCTAACATTCTTGTATCAATTTCAGGGAAACCCAGAGCTCCTCTCCTTTCTCTCTTCACAGCTTATTTTCACCGGAGAAGGAAAAGCCGCCTTGGCAATGCGGAGGATGATGATCTTACCCGGTTTTCGGATATTCTCTTTACAAGCTCGTGCCCGTTCTCACAATTTTGCGTGATGTGGCAACCTGCTTCATGCGACTTTGTATTCATTCATAAACTTTATTCATGGGTCTCGTCTAATTGAATGGCGTGTGCAAGAACCAGGCTTCCATTCTGAGATGAGAGGGATAAAAAATAGATGTAATATTGGAAATATTTTGTATACGTACATTTGATAGTGAAATTGGAGAAGAATTGTAACATTGCTGTTTTTGCATTAATATTTCGAGGAATTACTCTGCTTATTGCCAGCAACGAATTTGTTCTGGGAAAGTATCCATTATGTAATCCCAACTGCGTTGGTCACTACAAAATGTTTTTGTATTAGAAATAAAAGATTGCCAATTGATATTGAGACAAAGTATTGAGGCTCAATTGACATTTTTGCAAAAAATTTCGAGTAAAAAGGGATGTCGTGCTTAGAGACCCCACACCAAATGGCATTTAATCAAAGTGAAAGGCCATTGGGTAAAAATCTGAAGGTGGCGCTATTGCCCATTGTTTTTCGCTTGAGCACTACTGAAGTTCTACATTCCAGAGATTACATTCGTACATTTTAGTATGAGAAAAGGCACAAAAGAAAATGTACGACTCCTTTTGATGTGGTTATTATAATCAGATTTTTATGCCTTGAAGAAATACACAGAGTTAATCGAGAGAAAAGTTGCAGTTTTGCCAACCCTTTTTTTTGCTAGATAGACAAAGACTGCATTTGTCAAGTTGTTGTGTGTTCATGGTGTGCAAGCTTGTTTTATCCACGAACTTGAGCGACTGGTATGTTCATCTTGGTTTAATTGTGACCCTGAGGGAATTCCGACTAATCGCGCATTTTTCCTTTCTCCTTTGATTGTTTCAGCACACTGACAAGGACAACGAAAGCAGGGAGCGAAACGATGATTTCTCTCCACAGTGGTTGCACTCAAGTATGCAAAAGGCGGACAGAATGATGACAACCGACGAAGAGGTAGTCAGAGCTGAGTTCAAAGTGAAAGCAAAGCTTTCCCCAATCCTAACTTATCCTTAGGGCTTGTCCTCTCATTGTAAAAATAACGAAATGAAAAGCACTTGCTCTTTGTATTTCGGAGAGCTAGGCATTACGCATTTCCCAGTGAAAAATGTAGAAATATACAGAAGTGTGTGAAGTGTTTCGAGAGAGGAGAAAGTTGACTCTTTTCTGTGAACAGATGTGGAGAAAGTCCGAAATGAAGCATTTCCCATGAGCGACTCTGGCAATCTGGAAACTTCCTTTTAAAAATGCAGCTCTACAAAAAAGCGTCATACTTTTTGTGTTTGTGAGAACTTGAATAACGGGATGACGTGGTTGGGAGTTACACAATAATGTTATGGAACGGAGGAGAACTAAAAAAAGACAGGAATGTCTGTGCTCATCATCATCATGTGTGTGTGACTCATATCCAACGTAAATAGTGACAGAACGTGAGGAACATAAGGCACATGCCTTTAGAGCATATCCCCTCATCTATCTCTGAGTTAACCTAGTCTTTACAAGTGTGGCATACATTTTTCGTGCTTGGACTTGATTTTTGAGTTCATCTATGACAAAAGTAAACAGCCATAAGTCTCTCTGGAAGGAGGAGAGTTGACGATGATGTCGGCCACAACGGCAGATTTACTATTTCCAGGAACGGAAAAGAGCGTCATCAACATCACGAGTTCAGAGAACACGAACAGCGACAGTCACGAAGAAGACGATGAGATCCACACCCTCTCATTTGTGCCTCTTCTGTATCTCGTCGCATCCGTCATCTTCTGCATTTACGTGTACTCATACTTTCTCTACCGGCAAAAGATGAAAAGACAATCGTTGCAAAAGCGAGGGAGCAGGGCAGCCGCATTCGATGATGACCTTTCGGTAGTGAGCCAGGACAGTGAAAGTGCCAAGTAAGTGTGTACTCACAAATGAGTTGTGCACAAAAGGCAGAGACATTTTTTTGCTTCCAATCACCCTTGAGTGTCTGTCTATCTTTCTCACTGTAGTAGCCGTCATCACATCTCAGCCTTTTGTGGACAACGGAAAAGAGAAAGTATGAATATTGTGCTTACGTAAACTCATGTGCTTGTTTGCCAAGCGCATATTTCCAAGTTGAAGCACCCTTGAACACAAATGAGTATATGGAGGCTTATGGTTGGAAAGATGATGCTAGGATGATGAAAACTACTGATGTCAAAACGTTTTAGGGGAAAGCATCTCGAGAAATGACTGTGTGCTTCGGAGAACTCGTCTAGGACATTCCACAGATTTGCTTTCTCTCATTTGCATTCAAGTATTTTGAATGTCGCACACAGCGACTAGACAAGAAATCTGAGGCTCAAAAGTGAAAGTCATCAAGGGATGTGTGGAAAAGCAGAACTCTCTGCACTTTCTCCCAGCAGATAAAACGATGACGAGTAGTATATCGAAATGATAGTCTTTCTTTTATAGAAATTCAAGCGTGTAAAATCTAAAATGCTGGATTTTTTTGCTCAGTTTACTTGTAGCTACAGATATTTGTGTTTGAGCGTATATGCTTAAAAATAGTATGTTTGTTTGCTCTAGATTTTTTCCTTCTGCGTGGGTGAATTACAAGAGATGAGAGTAGAAATGAAATGAGTGTTGTGCCATGCATTCAAACACGCTACATTACATGAAGTCCGTGAGAGAAAGAGAGCGAAAACAGCAGTTTTTTTCATGAATTGGATGGACTTTCACTGAGTCCAGTCTTTGTTCAGTATATTGTATGGTCTTGGGAGGTGAAAATGACCAGTTTGAAAGCATTTTACTTGCTCTCTTAATGGGAACTTGGATGAGACAAAGAGAGAGAGAAGGATGTTTCGCGTAAAAGTTGTTGACTTTTTTAGAGCTCGAAAGAGAGGCCGAATGGTGGAAATTTTGGCCAGTGTATATGCTCAAATTGGATTCGTAATGCTCCCTGATGAAGAACGCGGCATTATTGAGAGAAAGTTCTTTTTTGTAAAGGGACCTGGCATTTTCATGCTCGCCACTGTTTCTCTTAAGTGTTCTTAAGGGAAACATGCTGAGAAAAGGCCATCACTGAAGATAAAATGCAATGTAAACTGGGCACAGGCTATTTGAGATGCAATGAAAATACCAAAAAAAATCCATGATTTTTTAAGGAACAACCACTTCTTGCGTAGGAGGCGATGTTTGTTTTCAATGTAAAAAATTTTCCATTTTGTATTTGTGAACTTTTTCCAGTTTGTCCATTCTACAAGCGACAGACGTGAATGGAGTCAACGATAACTTCTGGACGTTTTAATGGAAAACAAAAATATGAGGTAAATGCAGTCTGACTCACATTTAAAATTATTATGCTTATGCGGTTGTCGATGCGAAATTCAGGATCACCACAAAACGGGAAAATGTTGAATGTCAAATGGAACATTGGGAAACGTTACGTAGGTACTCTACGAATTACACGAGTGCACCCATGAAGTTGTCTTCTAAAACGATGTTATTAACCAATAAAATCTTCACAAAGTAACCTTTCAGGATGAGTTGGTCAGGTGTAATGGCTGGCGGCTCAGCACTTTTTTTATTGTCAACTTCACAGTGTTTCACGAGTTGATAGAAATAGTTTTTTTAGACATTTTGTTTCAGTTTATTTCGAGAGTACCTATGCGGAAAGACATTTCTCAGATTATTTGCTTCGATTTAGAACCCAATCGCCGAGCATGACAGAGAAATTCCGGAGCAAATGTCTCTTGTTTCGAGCGACTCGTGCAGTACAAGCATCCTCGGATTATCTAGTAAAGGTCGAGAGTTGTGTGCATTAGTTGAAACCTCAATAGTCGTAAACACGGTGGAGCATTAGCTGACAACAAAGTGATTCATTAAGAGCTGCTGGTCCTCGTTCACTTATTTTTAACAGTGCACACATTCCTAAACCCTTTCATCCGCCTACTCCTTTTCACAGACTACGGCGTTTATTCGTGATTCGGACATTTGAACGACAAAGTTTCTCTGCCAGTTGACCAAATTGGCCGGTGGAGATCCATTTTGATAAAAACAAGCCCAAACACAAGACGGACAGGACACATTCATTTGCCTTTCCACATTTTTGCAGTTTTATTTTGGCTTTCAAAGTGAACTCTTTCATTTATTGTCTCTCGTTTTTGTAGCATTTACTTTGCCTCAACAGAAAGAGTTGATGAACACACACTTTTTCCTGATTAAGTATTCTTTTTCAGGTGGACCCTCATCAAATTAAGGTATAAAATTGTAAGGGATGGGTGATTGCAGGTCTAATATATTTCACTGTCCCAGGAAAGGGCATAGTTAACTATCATTCCTCAGTTTTTAACTACTGCGATAACTAGGTATTTGATATGCTAGAGCAGTTATGCAATTAATGCGGTAGATTAAGGATCCAACGGCAGGATCGACGTAGCACAGATTATAGATTATAGGAAAGATACAGGGCATTTATAGATGAAGAGTATTTTGCAACGAGTCGTTTTAACGTTTTTAAAAGTGCTCGTGCGATTGTGCTGCTGAAACGTGGTCAACTTCTGGTAAAAAGAAAAAACACACATGAAACCCAGCAAAAAATTGTCTAATATAACAAGGTTTCAAACTTGTGTGTGTAGTATCATCGTGTCTGTGACTCGACAAGTTTCCCCATTTTCTTTCTCACAATAAACAAAACACACAAGCCAGTAGCAATAAATAAAGTAGTAACATCCTGTCCTCACTCTCCTCGTTGTTCTTCGGAAAAAAAAGTTGGGGAAACTGCGAAAAAAGGTGATTCATCTTTCCAAGTCGAAAAAGTTGTTGGAGAAAGTTTTTCGCTTCTCTTTCACCGTCAATTCGTAGGTATGCTCATACTGTTAACCTATATTCCACTTGCCGAAGGTTGAAAAGGGTTGCTCACACCGTAAAACAAGAACGTCTCTATATTTCAAGTGGATGAATGTGGGTTATCACACAGGGAACGATCTATGTGTGAAGAAGATGTTTCACACCTCGGCAGTTTATTTGAAAGGAAGAAAATTTTTAACATTTTTCCCGGAAAATACTGGAGAGAAGATAACAACGTCTCTTTGGGGAGCAGTGAAGAAAAAAGAATGAGCGTCTCTTTCATTTATGTGTATAACATTTTTTCGAAAAGGATGCTTGTTGAGTATACCTTTGCGGTTCTTGATACATAGCTCATATCCAATATTTTTATTGTTTTTACCTGCGAAAAAAAAATATCAGAGTGAATTATGGAAGAGACCACAGCCACCGTAGTGAAAGAGGTTCCCTTTCTGTCAGAAATGGTGCGCCATTGTAGAAATGATTGTGAGAGAATGGCAAACCGAAGAAGGGTGTGAAAAGTTGAAGTGTACAAGGAATGTAATGATGATATGGTTTACAATGATGAAATGGGTAAAACGTAGGGGAAAAGTTTTCTGGAGTAAATAATGAAACGAGTATTTCATGCTGACTGCACAAGGTGGAACCTCGCAAACCATTTCACCCATGCATCCCCCGTGCAGGTCTTCGTAACTAGGAATGTGTGGCTGAGAGAAAGTAGATGTTTTGTTTCTGGTGGCGTTGTGTTGCGTGTGGGCCAAAAGACAGGAGGAAAAATATTACTTTGTGAAAAAGGTGGACTGGAAATTGAAGACCTGAGAGGAGAACTGTCTTTGAGCATGAAGCCCTCCTGGAATTTTTGAGGAATCAATACAAAAACAATTGACTTTCTCTCGAACCCAGATGCACCACAAAAAAGGCATAGAGTTTGCAGTCGGGGTTTTGAGCTTCCTTTTCGAGGCCTTTTGCTGAGAACGCATCCTGCTGTTTTTAGTGGTTACCTCAAACCCTGCAAACATATTGTTTTATAAGGGGTGGTTTCTGTTTGGATTTTAACCCCAATTTAAAGTTCACAGACGGACGAAACCGTTGCTTTACTGTGAACAAGTGGAATGGTGAAGTTTTTATGTACTAATTTATAGTTTGAGATAGCGTGACAAAAAATTGATCATTTTTGTCTTTACTTCCCCGGTCGTTTGGAAAGATTTGTAACAACAATAGCCAACGATAAAGTTTATACACTTTATACAACTAAATTACTAGTTTCTCAACGCAAAAATGAATTAAAGCCACGTTTCAAGCAGATGCATATAAAATATTTACCGACAATAGTAAAGCCATGTTTGGGAAAATGACGATGCATGCTTCTTGGAAAACAGGATGTCCAGAAAGGACACATGTCATTAGTGTCAGTCCACGATTTCCGTATTTGCTCCAAAAGACAAGGGAAGTCCATCCAGGAAAAAGTCGTATAAATAATTAGAGATGCGCGCGTGGCAGTTGGATGAACCTTGAAAGCTATCATTTTGCGGAAGACAACAAACAATGTTTTTGCGTTGTGTGCGTGACTGCATCTTATTAACTGCCTTTTTTTCTAACAACACGTGTTATGAAAAAGCAGCAATTTAAGTTTGAATTTAAATCAAAATTTCTAGTTTAGATACGAACCAGGAGGGCGTAATAATGCAAGTCGAGTTTCTCTGTTTGGCGTACGCTTGAAAATCGGATATTTCAAGATGTGCTATCCATCCATTATGCATTTCCATGGAATCCTTGTCTGCAAAACTGGCAAATAATTTGACACTTATTGGAAGCTTGAAATGCACGCGGTTGTTTCGCAGAATGTGATGGGCTTAAAGTTACACTGTCTTTCCATTTATCCGAGCGACAGGCTTCATGCAAATTATATGAAAACTACAAACTAAAGGCTTTGCATTCCCTCGTAGCTAGGAATTATTAATACAGTTCTTGAGATTTTTCAGGATCACTTTAAAGAAGAGTAGAAAATGTCTCAATATTTATTCATACATTCTTCTGCTGATTGTTGTTTCAAAAAGATTAGACCCAAGAAATCACGAAGGTAGTTTTGTGTGTTAAAATATGAACTCACTTCCGTCACAATGTTTTCCATAATTTTTTTTGGAGCAAGTCCCAAGGCGAGTGACCTCCTTCAAGTTTTGCATGTTTGAACCTCTAATGAGTAATCCAGTAACGATGCCCTGTTCAAAAAAAAATCCCACAAATGTTGCGTCTCCGTTCCAAAAGTTTTCCATACAATGCTCTCTCTCTCACCATTTTAGCAAATATTTATGAAGTCAAAGCTCTTTTCGGAAGTGAAGGAGCCAACGAGAAAAAAATCACATTAAGATTGAGCAACTTTCTCTCGTCGTGTGTAATAACAGGACTCGCACTATACATTATGCATCGCTACACAAGCAACGCAAACCAGGGCCAAGCGTCAGGACTCATATTTCAATTTGGATCACCAACCAAGGGGAAATGTCCTCGTGCCGGGAGTGAATTATAAATGAGCCATACAGCAGCCACGAGCCATAAGTCATACTTCATAAAAAGTCAACTCATCAAGAGGACTCTCATTTGGAGCGATGCCAGAGTCAAAGAGAGCGAAAACACAGGAACTTCTACGATTACACATTTTTCGGCTTGCCCTCTGAGATGATTATAAAGTAATAACAAGCCTGGTTTCTGATTTTTTGGCTCTGTGAATGAAAACTTGGATTGCAAAACGTGCATTATTAATTTGCTCAGATAAGTGCTGTAGTTTGTAGTTATTAAAATATGTCGCAAGAAAAACTGTATGACCTGTCGACTTGCGTAGCAATCCTTGAGACAATTTATTTCTCTCTCTTTTTCCCATTCTACATGACTCCGAGTGAAATCGGATTTGGAAGCATTTTGTCTCCGTCAACTGTTGAAAGGAATTACAAAAAAAAGCAGCGAGAGAGTAGGAGCTGTATTAACCTCCTCGCTTCAAGGGATTTCTTTGCATAAAAAAGGATAAAGTCTCTTTCAACATTTGGCAGCCACTTTACTCCGAATACTACGCGTAATTCCTTAGGCAAAGAATTTTGTTCGTTGGCACAGCCAAAAAAAGGAAACGAGAAGAGTGAAGCGTCTTTGCGATTTTAATGCTCACTTTTGTCTCGCTATTATTGCAACGCTTAAAATGCGTGACAGCTTGAAATTACTTATTATAACGTGTGTGCCTCACATCGCACAAAATGCCTACGCTTTTTTGTAGATTTAGCATTGTTTTCGTCACGGATGAGCGTGGTGGTGATGATCATCAAAGCTGCAGATCCGATGTTTAAACGCGATGATTTTTTTTCGTAAAAAAGCGAGACTATCGAAGATCGGAATGTGTTACGTCTTCTGCTCTTAGGAGATTATTGCTTTACACACTTTAGAGAGAACATGCTTATTATTACGATCAAACAGATTTTCATCTGAACCGGCGAGACTTTTCGAGAGGACACACGCAATGAATGAGTGCAATCTAATCGCTACGTATACAAACCATTCAGCTAAGAAAGTCGATATAGAAGTAGAAAAAGCCGGTAGCAAAAAATGGACTGTTTTAAAAGGATTTTCCCCTTTCATTTCTCATTTCAACGTCTCCGACTACTGATCCATAACAGAAAAGAAAGCGGGAGATGAGACAAAATAGATCTCGAAACTCCAACAGCGAAGTACACGATGTGTGTGCTCACATAAATCTTACAAAAAAATCTAAAAAAAATCAGCACCGCGAGCTCGCAAAGTGCACATGTGAGCGAGTGAGAGAAAGGAAGAAAAAATCTGTGTTTCCTGTCTCCTTGCCAAGAAACAAAACAACGCATCGATTTCCGTCATCGCACCGTGATCTGATGATGCACACATGGTTTTAAGGACAAGAAATGAGAACAAAAACACCCGAAAATATGCTATGCACATCCTCTTCGGACAAGTTGAGGTGCCCATTCGACTTTTCTTATTTGACCTCTTCTCTGTTCAATTTATTGAAGCTCTCTCATCAAGTTGCATAATTTGTTCACCTTGCGTAACCTAGAGTGGGGAAAGTATATAATGTGAGATATATACCATTTCATGGGAAGCCACTATTAACACAAA
>JAHZMW010000957.1:0-13715 GCA_027743745.1 Alloscopus bannaensis | reverse complement strand
TAGTACGCCGATGAGGACAGGAGGGAATTATTGGGCTGAGATGAAGTGTTTCGTTGATTTCGTCGCTTAATTGCATTATCGTCGAGGTCGGTGTCGGCGGCTTGATTACAAATTTCACCTGCTGTGGCGAGAGCACGTGCAGCTTCTTGGATTGCGGATGGGAAGTTAGGATGCGGCAAGGTGTTTCGTCGGTGATGGCGTGATGCTGGAGATCGGCCACTTCTGGACTTGCTCCCACTGCTCCCACTCGTGGTGGTGGAGGAGGTGGAGGTATCTTCCGGCTGCTTCTCGACCCAATGCTGTCGGAGAACGGAGAGATGGACGGATTTCTCCTCGGGACTGCACTGCTCTTCCTCCTCCGGTAGATTGGGGAGGCAGTCATGGTAGTACTTCTTGAGGAAGCGGTTCAGTCGCTCGGTCTGCGTTCGGATTCGTTCCAGTTTACGGAGCTCGCTCCGTTTGAGGGTGAGCTTTTTCGCACATCGAGACACAGCAGGGGTGCTGATGGGAACGGGCTCCTCCAGGAATTGTGGGTCTGTCGTGTCATGATCTACCAGTGTTGTAGGTACCGAGGTGGCTGTCGTGGTGGTGGCTTCAGTTCGGCGAGGCAAACAAGGGCTGGAGATTGGAGTGACTGTGAAGAGCCCAAGAGTGGAGTCGTTGGACATGGAAATGTTGTGGAGGGACTGGAAAGGTTTACGGGAGGAGAAAGGAGAGGCAAAAGTATTGTTACAAGTATCTCTTGCTTTTCTCTCAGCCCCACTTCTGAATGAGCTAGAACGACCGGAGTAAATATGCGTGTTGGAAGCATCTGAACTTGACTTTTTGGGTTTAGAGTGCTCACTCTTGGTGCGGGGCAATGTGGAGCTTTTACAATCCTTGAGAATCGATTTCAGGGGGAAATGCCTCGCTTCTGTTTCACAACTCGCGTCCTTTGTTTCCACCTCATTAGCCTGGCAACTTGAGGTTTTACATGAGTCACCACCGCTGGAAGTCGAAGTGATTGGACTCTTCACGATCGTAACCTTGAACCGGCTCTTCGGCTTTGGAGACCCTGTTTGCGTGCACTTCTCATTAGACTGCTCCCCAGGCGAGGGAGACTTACGCTTGGCTGGATCGCATTTTTTCTTCGAGCCTCCCAAACTTGATGTGGATGATGGAGCATGATTTGTCGAGTGCACTTGCAAAGGACGGCTACGAGCTTCTTTGATGCTGACGCAACTACTTGTGGAGAAAGTCGATGATTTACTCGTCTGCTGGTGTCTTTTCCCAGCTTTACTCTTCTCGTCATGCGTCGCCTGTTTCGAAGAGTCTGTCTGGACGGAACTGGAACTTGATCCCTTTTTCGATGATTTAGGAGGGCTAATAATCGTAAGTTTCTTCACAGCCCCGTTATTACTATTGGTGGAGCTGCCACCCTGCTTTTGCTTGATTATTGATGGACGAGTTTTAATCACACAAGATGAGGGAGCATTAGCTAAGGACGAGCTACCACTGTTATCGGTCTTCTTCCCTTCTTCTTCATTGTGGTGAGCTAATGAAGCTCGGATTTTTTTCGACTTCTTCAGTTTGTCTTCCAGCAACAGTTCTCCAGTGAGTTCCTTTGTGTGCTCCTCCATCGTCGAGGACTCCTGCAACATGCGCTCATACTGCTTCACAATGGCCAGAGGCAAGTGGTCGAGACTCATGTAGAGAAGTGATTTACTATCCGCATTCCCCACGTTACTTCCAGCACATGGAGATGAGGCAGGAGCGGTACTAGTGCCACCAGAGGACAATAAAGCATTTTTATTGTTTTGCAACATAATAGAGGAGGTCGCACTTGTCGAACTGGGCTTCGTCTTATTGTTATTGTTTTGGTTACTCGTGTTATTGTTTGGAGGAACGAGCCCACCCCCGTTAGTATTACCACCGCTGGTCGGGCATGTGGTACACAAAGCTGGGGCGCAGTCATGGTCATTATTGTCGGCACTTTTGTCTTTGGCTACACTGTTCCCCATCTTGATCACTGTGGCACTCAAGTGACGTGCCACTTTCAGACGGAATCGGGAAGGCGCATGTGACTGCGACGACGGCTCAGAGTGAAGGCCACGGCAGCAATTAACTGTAGCACCACTGCCACCACTAGCACTAATTAACTTCTCAGAGTTACCCTCGACAACTTCCCCGCTACGCTTGACTGGTTGCGAAGGTGTTGACGGTGTGGAGGCTTTCGCTTTGGTTGAGTGCACTCCACCAGGCCCTGCATTCTCGATGCGGAGACAAACGCTGCTCTTTAGTATGCTGCAGTAGTGGTGATGATGACTGAGTTTACGACGCTTCCTTAATGACTTTGTCGACGACTTCGACTTGGAAGGATGGTCCTCTTTTGCTACTGCCCACTTCAGCATTCCTGAGACGCATCAAAAGCGAAAATATCGCATGACCCAAGACGTGGACGTGAGGAGAGGAGCGAGAGAAAAAAGAAAAGAGAAAATTTATTATTACATGTTTTTATTACTTCACAACTCATCAAATTACCTTATAAATGTAATTGGGAGGCTTTACCACATAAAATACAAATTATATTATTATTGCCTATTACTTTGAGCAGAGAGACCGGCTACTAATCACAGCGAAAAAGGAGAGGTTGAGAGAGAAAAAAGGAAAAAACAACGCTCGCTTAAGTGGTCTCTCTGTTCTCATTTGACTTGGCGTAATAAATGGTTAAAGCCTACTCATGAGAGGATGATCATGATATTTTTTGTTGTTGTATCATCATCGTATGCCCATTGTGGAAAAATCTGTTTTCTATTGATTAGAGATGATTTTACATTCACGAAGCATGTAGTCTGAAAAGTTTAGGAATATTGATTTGCAACACTTGATGGGTAAAATTTAATGACTTTTATTGAGGGCACACATGTGTGCATGGGTTTGTTATAAATGAGACTCATGAAATTGTCATAAAACCGTAATAACATTGTTGTGCCTTTTCAAAAGGGGTACTTGCATGAATTGAGTGAGAAACTCATCAAGAAATGTAGTTAAAAAAGTTTCTACAAAAATATTCTGTAATTTTATCTAGATACAAACTTTCGCTCAAAGTAGAGATTTGAATGTAGTAACTGATACAGACTTGGATTTGAGTTGAGTAGTGTGAAATCACTTTGTTATGTTATGTGCAGGTGTGAATTTATGCTGCCACGCCAAAGCTACATCGCGATATTTACGATTTCATTCGATGGAAAAGATTCTAAGATGATTGATCTGAAAATTATGTAGCGTCTATTTTTTCAAAAATCTTGAGTCGTACTAGAACAAGTTCGGTAATAAGATTTTTTAGAAAAGCAAATTGCTTACTTTTGCCTTTCAAATTCTCAAGAAAATCAACTCCAGCAAAGCTTCTCACACTTTTGCTTAAAAAGATTCTCTTCAAACTCGTATTTTGACAGCTTATACCTTTCACAGGTATCTTTAGAGAGACAAAACAAGACAAGGCTATTTGTTCACATTGTCGAATTTCAAGTGTTTGCGGTGTGAGTTCGTCCCAAATTTTGTGAAATTGTTATTGTGGTCTGGTCGGTGGTATGTGATCTACGGTATTTCCAAAACCTGACTAACCGTCTGGGAGTTGCTGGAGCAGGTTGCATGAAAAGTTGTTTAGGTTCACTGGAACGTTACGTATTTCACCACCACCCCACCTTCCCAACTTTTGTGTGATACTTGTAATGACCACTTTGTCCGATTGCCCTAGCTCAATTACTATTACTCACCCCCGTCACTCACACTCATTCCAAAAGATTTGTCTAGCTCAACAATCAACTCTCGTAGTAACAGATGGGAAAATACTTTGACTCAAGTGTACACGCACACACGCACCTAACCTCTCCAACGGTCATACCACCGCATTTTCTCTACTACTATCCCACTGATCATAATCACTTCACCTATCCATCCGGTGAAATATGGCTACAAGCTTAACCTACCTACATGACGTTGCCTAACCCAAAGAAAAAATATTGTCCGTATCCAATTGTTTACAACAATGCATATATTTGTAGCTCAAAGTGTGTGTCGCCTTCTTGACAATCCACTTGCCCAAATTACTCATTCTAACTTGTAAAAACAACGGACAACGTCCGAGGGAGAAAATCTCAATTTTTCACCAGTGAAAACCCTCCCTTTCGTCATGAATGTTCCTCCCTTTACATTCTCTTGATCCTGTCAAGTGTCTCTAATGAATTGAGGAATAAATGATTCTTTTACAACTTTTCCACTCGTAAATTATCAAATTGTAAAATGGCTCTGTGTGCCGCCTGTGAAACATTACACATGAATATTCACGTATTCAGAAAAAAACGAGTACCACACCGGCAAAAATACAACTTGACACTTTTTACTCGACTCGTCATAAGTAACAATTCGCATTGCATGATTGCGTTCCGATTTGCGTTTACTCGTTTTTTTCGCTTCTATCTCTGAATACAATCTACAATTTTACACGTCTCATCCCCAGCAATTCATTTGGGAGTGTGTGGTGTATGGTGAAAAGATCAGAGAGCATGAGCCCGTATCTGAGCCCACCTGCGCACCTGCACGGGTGATTCCGTGCAAATGAGGAGGATATGTAGTAAAGATGCATTATTTATTTGAAATAAATGAAATTACATGACAGACGGCGGAATTTCTTTTTCCACTGTCCTCCATTGCATGAGCTTGTAATTGCACACCACACAGACAACAGAGGGCATTTTACATTTTTTGCACCCCTTTTTTCTGCACCCCTTCCCATTTACTTGTGTTCGTTGAAAAAAAAGTGATCGTTTTGATCTCGAGCTTGTACAATTTCGTTTTTCTGGCTCTGGTGAGCCCCATAAATAAGTTCATTGTCATTTTAAAGTTCCCTAATCGTCATTTTTACCATTTTCATACACAATGAATGTGGAGAACAATTACGAATTTTTTTCTACCATTGTGTGCCCACCACCGGTAAGCATGCACGATTGAACTGTTTTTGTTACCGTATTTTATATTTGACTGACTGTTGATTGTCAGTGTCAGGGCTGTTTCTCTCTTCACTTTTATCCTTTTGGATTGCGTGTCAACATTTTTTTTAGCCTGATGCTACACTAACATTTCCACATGGTCGAGTTACCACCACCTATTCATTAGTTGGGCATTCATTGTAAATTGCTCTTCCTCAATGGGTCACTTTCCATTTCTCGGGGACAAAATTGTGCCTCCTGGAAATGATACAAGTTCCAATTTTCACCCTCCGTTTACCTCTCCCTTTTTATGTCCATCATCGATCTGAATTGTGGGGAAATAGATTTAAAATATAGATCTCTCTCAAAAGCCTTCATGAAAAGCAAAATTTTTATCCAGTCACCCAGAAAATTCTTGTCCAAAAATTTTTTTATCGCTTGACTGCTGGCAGATGCGATAAAAAATACCCTCAAGAGGAAAAATGCACATGCACTAGGGGGCAATGTATCGTAATCCTTGTCCAGTCTGAAACTATGCGTGAGTACGCATGACTGAATTGGATTAAATGCTACAAGTAATTTGAAGGAGCGGAGATACGAGAGAGATGATATTAAAATACACAAATTTTCAATCTACGCACATTTTAGCTCCTAGATCAAACGTCACTCGAGGCATCAACGCCACACAGAACCAGAGAAGAATGACTTTTCACCACATGCCATCATGCCGTAATCATCTCTTATCAAAAAAGACCTTGCTCTCCTCTCTCTTTTGTGTGGAGGTATAATCGCATTTTACATATTATGATATCGCCGGTTAGAGAACAAAAAAACTTTCCCATTCAATCTCATTCGCTTTTGACTCTTCTGGGGATTTATTCCAACCCGTTTTAGCTGCCTCCAGTCATTTCCAGTCATACTTTTCCCTCATATCACATTCTTTGAAAGATGCGTACACAAACTCATGAAATGCTCTGAGAATAAAAAATGCACAAGTGGAAAATGCCAAAGTTTTTCCGAGTGGAAAACACTATAAAAATGAGAAGAATCCTGAAATTATTGCATTTTCTTTTTTAATATATATTTATTCAGATCCCTAATCCACTTCAAGTGGTCCCTTTGGGTTAGAAATAAAAAAGTTTTACTGTTTGCTTTCCATTCGAGGATCCTCTCATCCAAAATGAGATGAAGAGGCTGTTGATACAGATTCCTCATCCTAACGAACTTCTACGGCTAATACACCGTTCAGTATGTAAATTCGGCTGTTCCAGTTTTCTTATAAAAAATAGGTAGTTCAAACAGCTTTAGTGATATACATTACCTAAGCTTGTCTCAATTACGGATCAACCAGCGTCAATTTTTATAAAAATGTGTAACAGACAACAAAAATATTTCAGCGGATATTCTCTCTCATAAAGCGTGCTGTCGTTTGGTCACATGTCGGCCACACTCTCGTACCGAGTTTCTAATAATAAAAAGTGAGGAAGAGATGAAGTGATATTTCTCCCAATTCCTCATTGCATGTAATAAACGTAACAATGGGTTTTCGCTGAGTGGGGTAGATAGGAATCTTGACTTTGTGCCCATGTCTGCCAACGCAAGGAATGACACACGACCAACTCACTTTTTGACTGTTGTGTGTACTCTACGAGCCTGATATGATCTCCAGTGATAAAAACAGAACTGGATCATATATATATTTTTTTAAAGTCAATGCCTCTATTGTGGAGGCATGCATGCGGAATGCAACCGACTCTCTGACTCGTGCTAATCGACACCCCCGAAATTAGTCGGGCCAACCACACCACTCATCTATATTTACACGCTTTTTTAAAAAACGCTTTCATTCCTCATTACGCAAGCATATCATGAAAGGTTGCGCATACTCTAGTCAATTGAATCAACTTGGACAAACCGGTATATTATACTTTTATTGTAAAAAATGCAAAGGTATGTTACGGATGCGTCTCATATTAAGAGCAGCAAAGACTATGTCTCTGTGTCTGAGAAGTCTCATAAAGAATTAATCCGCAATGTTAGCCTGCCTGATCCTACTACGATGCTGTAACGTGTAGCGGACAACTTGGTGCCAACTGGTCTTCTTAAGATTAGGTATTTATCTACCGGTCTTGCAATATCCGTATTACCACCACCACACCAGCTGTTCAGCCGTTGATGGATGAGCTGATAAACGAGTTAAAAGTAAAAAAATGCAATGTATAAAAACATTTTGTGTCTTCCTTCCTCTCATCCTTTCGTCTCAATTTTTTTCTCTTTATCTACTAACAAGCAGGAGTGCAGGTAGCTCTGTCTCCATCTCATTTGACGCGTGTATATATTCATATATTAAAACTTCCACCTCGCACCCTATGCAGAGAGACGAGGAAGAAAAATTCATGGATGCTCTGCTCCATTAATTAGGATATGAAACGGTGAGCCGTTGAATTGAAATGAGTGCAAAAGTGAGGAGAAAACGGACACTTCTCTCGGGCCAGGAAGTTTTTCATGAAATATTCAAGTACGCCTCAAACCCTATGCATTTGGGGATGCATTATATATAGGTACTCCTACTCTTATGCGTGCGTTGTTTTACCTAAAAAAACTCAACATGTGTCACGTTACCCTCAGATAAGAATCAAAAGATGAGTCGGTGATACTATGATTACGTTCTTCTTCATGAAATATATATAATTTTAACGAATCACAAATGATATTTTATTTATGGACACAGTCGAAAGTTCACCATTTCTGACATCATAGAGAAAACCTCTCGAGTTTAGATTTTGTGCATGCAACGTCAACCTCAATTTGGGAAACAATAATAAATATACACACAAATGTCGAAAGAATGACAAGAGTATTTTTTTACCTTTAAATGGCATCACGGACAGTGTCCGTGGTCCATCGCATGCAAAATTGAAGTGTCCGAGATGAGGAAAATATCAATCCAAAAAATATGACAAGAGTATTTTTTTACCTTTAAATGGCATCACGGACAGTGTCCGTGGTCCATCGCATGCAAAATTGAAGTGTCCGAGATGAGGAAAATATCAATCCAAAAATATCACTCCGTTGTGCACATTCTGTTTTTGCTATTTTTTGCGGTGCAATATCTTTGTTGTCCTTTCAAAAACTCTTTTTACATAAATTCTCTCGTTTGTAAGGCACACACAATGGACACTAACATAAGGCTCTGCTATCACAAGATTATCGTCGGTCAACGTCTCACACAAATTATGGGCTTATTAGTGGTTGTTTTTTTATGAAAAGGCACTCTTTCACCAAAAAGGCTGTTCACACTGTCAACGTCATAAAGTTGAGAGACACAATGCGAATAACTTCAAATTCGGCACACCGGCTCTCAATAAATCGCATTACAAGCTTGTGTCAACACTGACGCTGAGAAAACATTCAAACTGAGGACACACCAGAAAAACAACCGTTTTCATGCGTTTTCTCAACCTCCTTTTAGTAAAATGAAGAAAACAGCTTCGCAAAGTTTCTCAATGGAGACTTGTCTCTCGGTTCCTCCTTATTAGCAAAGTTATTTCATCTCTTGTTTGCATAACTAGTCTCGCACAAACACAAATAAGGAATATCTTCAATTAACGCAAATACCCAAATAAAACACACTGAGCATAATCACGTCCACAAAGCGACTTCTCGCTTTGGATGCACACTTGAAAAAGTCGTGAGATGAAATGAGGAAATTCAAAGTTTACCTTTTCGTATTCACTACATTTTTTTTGTTCGAGTCGAGGGAGTGAAAAAATTTCCTCTTTAAAAGGCGGAAGGAAGGAAGAGTATTTTGTTTCGAGAATTTGTTGGACTTGAATAGTATTAGATATTCACGCAAAGTAAACTTTTCGGTAACTTGAGACACACGAGAAGAAATGTGGTCTTCACTCCGGCTTTTTTTTACGAAATACTCTCACTCGCACAGCCACACACAATAATAAAAAAAAACTACGCCACGTACCAACGTTCTGTGTGGATGAGATAAAAAAAGGTATAAATGAAGAAACAAAATAATATAGAGGCACACACGGAGAGCATGAAACTGCATCTGACTGATCCAATCCCCTAAACTGAAGTAAAGGGAAAAAAGGTGAAGACGACGGCAAAAGAATTTTCTTCAGGTAAAAAGTTTACGTCTCATGTTCACCCCACACGAGGTACACATTCTACATGTCCCACATATACACACGTACACACGATAGTTTTTTTCTGTAGAGTTCTAGTGTGAAGGTAACATCTCTTCATCTGAAAAAAATGCAATGAGAAGATCCCGAGATGTTATATATTATGTATGTAAGTTAGTGCTCGCTAGGTACGTACACGAGCATTTTAGAGTCACACGTATAGGTCTCCGTGAAGAATTCAATGAGTAAAAGGTAGTCAGGGGTAAGCAAGAGTAATACAAACGATAATATATTTTTTATACCGCAACATCTCTCTCCATTTTATAGGGACGACCACATGTTTAACACGTATCACACATTGAAGTGAGTTTCCACGTTTTTGGGCCCAATCTAAATGTGCGAGTTTTATATTTATATGTACACATATTTCCATAAGTATGAATCTTTAGCATTGAGAATAATTCTGAGAGAGGAATGGATGGGATGCTTATTGATACAAAAGGTATTTGAGGTGAAATTGTTGTGAGTGGATGGATGAGTGAAACTGGAACCCTGCCTTGCCAAAGGGTGCCTCAAGGATGAAGTGAGCTTTTTTGGGTGGGCTCACAGTTCGACGAGAAACACGTTACGGTAACCTCTAAGGTGAAATGAAATTCTGTGGAAGAAAGGGAAACATGGAATGAAGGGAAAAGAGAAATGACAGCGTGAGAGGGCTTGATGAAGAATTACAGAAGATTTTTGAAATGTGCGTAAAATGTACATCAGAAGTATAACTAGAAAATGTTTGAAAGTGATGATGAAGATTACTATTAAAGTATGTAGAGTGTATCATTCACTTTTTAACGGTGGTAGCAAGTTTGCATGTTTCATTAAAACGGCGAAATAAATTTTAGAATTGAGGCATTTGAAAGTCTTAATGTATAGGTTGGTGTTGTGTATTTCAGCCAGGTTTAAATTAACTTGACGTTAGATTTTTAGGCAACTATTAGTTGCATCTTCTCTACATTGCTTTATTATTTGCTACTTCATATCCCAGTTTGATCCTCTCTGACCCATAAGCCCTACAAGACAGAATTTGGGATCCTACGCCATTTCTCCGTATGCTACGTATTTATGGACACATTCCGTGAAAATAACTGATGTAATATTGAATGTAATGGAGCCTCCTGAGAGGTTGAACAAGCCAACTCAAATTTACGACTGACATATTATAGGATACTTGCCTTTTCCAGAGCTGTACACTTATTTTCCTCTCCCAAGAAAAAGGAGAGAGGTAACAGGTATCTCATAAAGTGAGCATTCACACAGAAAAAAACTACGGAATTCTATTTGCCACCACCACTCGGTGTTTTTATCCCCATAATGTTATGTTACAGCTATTCCAAAAGCCAGACTATTTTTTCCTACGGTTTCTTTACTCCTTTCAGTTTTTCTGGAACAAGGTGCGCACATAGTAATAACACGAGAGAACCTGTAAGATATTGTCGATTTTCCCTAAGATGATCCTACAAATCTTCCATGTCTGCAATAGAAAAGACACAAGGAATGACTCCATAAGCCTCGGAAACTATATATGAGCACGCAAGGCCGTGAATACAAACAGGGAAATAAAAAGCAGCAAAAGTAACTCCGCTTTTTTACAGTTTAGTTACATAAGAGAAATATTAGGTGTAAGTACCCTCTCTCTGAGGAAATATATGTTGTCTCCATTTTATTATCGTTTATGTAGATGTACGAAGGCAAACATATTGCTACGTGTGTATTCAAATATTTTTTCCAGAAACTACGTATAATCATGAGCGATACAAGAGCTATGGGACATGAGGAAGGTGTGTGTTTCTCCAAATACGGAGAAAATAGGTGAGCAAAGTGCACTCACAGAGATATACACATTTTTGTCCTTTTATTTTGTGGAAAAATCCTCAAACATGAATTCTCTACACCACTGCTCTCATCTTTCACAATAACCAGAAATATATTCACTCTCGAAATAGTTTCTGATGAAGATGACCAAGACGATCGTGATGATTATGTCAGGGATGAAAACAAATGAAGCCAGAAATTGAGTACCCTGGAACGAGAGTTGTGGTGAGTAAGTGTAGACGGAATGACTGTATGTTTTGACTTTCCATGTAAAGGCTCCCCATCAAAGTGTAATAACATTGGTGAGGTATTTTTCCTCTTATCAAGAATACAAATACAGCAGCAAATGGCATCATCATCGTCGTCGTCATCTTCATCATCAGATTATTTTTTTCCCATCATTATCATCTCTTCACTTCACTTGAGAACTCACCCACAAACAAACCACTAAAGAGAGAAAAGGCCTTTTAAAGTGAAGGCGTAATTGTGCGAGTCCCCTCTTCCACAAAAAAGCTAGTAGAATCTTCGTATGAAAAAAGGGATATATATAATAGTGTAATCCTGAGTATTTTTTTAAGAACAGGGAAACGTTTATGGGAGTAGCTGAAGACTGTGCTGGAGAAAAGGTTGTGATGCCGGAATCGTCGAGTGTGTGTGAGGTCCTCCGTCATCTTTTTTATTCCCCTTGACTAGTTCCAAACATATATATTATACGTCGCGCTCTCGCCTTTTAGAAGGAAGACGTGCGGAGAGATTGAGAGCCTTCTTTTGACTTACGCATCTCATCTCATCTCCAGTCAACCAAAGTCAAACATATTAACTCGTTCTGGCTGAGGAACAAGTGGGCATTCCACCTGTGCCCATTTCGTATCAGTCGTGGAGTATTTTTGTGATTCTCGAAATAAATGATTCACCGCACACATGGACACACATCGGAGCGGTAGAATGAGACGATGTTCATACATATATGCGCCTTGTACCACTTTTTTTATAGAGTGCGTCTGCAAATGCAACGTGGCTCTTACCCCTTTTTATCTCCGTGTGTACACACTTGTGCTGGAAAATGTAATGTAAAGGAATTTTAAAGGCCGCCAGGCATCATTTGGACAGTTTTTTATTACTGTCTATTAACAGTCGTTGGAGAAGGGAAAATAAGTCTTCCCTCAAAAGGGGAACTTTGTTCGTTAAATTAGCCTGGAGATTGTGAAATCTGAGTAATGTATTCATGAAGAGCAGAGAAAGGGGAGAGAACCTACAAGAAGTAAATGCAGAATCAAGTAATTATGTACAGACTTTGCTTATTACATTTTTTCATTGTTTTTGGTAAATTTCGCGTTATTGTGAATCCGAGAGAGATCAAATACAAAATGAAAATACGTTCGTGGAAGTTATTAGATAGTATCTGCGTCAGAATTGCTACTTTGGCAGCCTTAGCTTTTCGGAGAAATCGACAAGAGCAGGTGTGACTGATTCACAACCCAAGTGACAGATTTCATGTAAGAGAAAATGATTTTTGAAAGCCATGAAAATGACATTCACACGCAACTCATTTTTGGTAAGTCGGCAATATCATAAGTGGCCACAAATAGAATACATCTCAGAAAGAGCATCACCAAATTATTTCTAATCATCCTCATCCATGCTCATCACGACTTTCTGTATTGTTCAAAACTCAGGAGGAAACAAAGATGATAATGCTATTTATAAATAAATCTCTGTGAATCTTGAACATTTCTAAATTTACTCCTATTCAATAGGGAGATGTTCTCTTCCATGAAATATGATTTTGAAAAAATAACCAATAAACTCTTGGGAAACTCCGGTACACGACTAAATACCGAGCTTGTGGACGCCACAGGAATAAATATAAGGGCAACTCCGTTCTTTTTCATTGGAGACAAGAAGTAAATGGCAGTCTTACACGGTACTCATTCACCCTTCCATTTTCTTCTGAAACTCAAACGCACGAACTTCTCTCTCCCTCTCGGCAGGCTCACTTTTTTAACAGTAATAAGGATCGTTTGTGAGCTTGTTGCAGGTGAGTTAGACTGCATTACATGCCTCACATCATCAAAGCCCGCACACAGAAAACAATGGGAAAAATCCATCTATAAATATGCGCGGAGAGAGGAAGAGACAGTCAAAGAGTGATACTCGTATTAAACGCAATATCTCAGAAAGAGGCAGTTACGCAAGAGTACATAAGGAATGAGCGTTTCGGTAATTTTCCAAGGCTTTCTGCCCTTTTTACCGTGCCTTTTAGTCATGCTCATCATCATAACCATTTCTCAAAGTTGCGTTATTCGTGTGCATTTATTAATAAACCCTTATTATGCACACATGAAATGGAGAAGACTTACAGAAAAGTATTGTAAAGCGCCATGCCTTCGTGTATTATCTGTATATGCGTGTATTGTTGATCAACTTTTTCTTTCTGAGATGACGGTACAGATTACCTGAGAAAATCTCATCTCTCTTCGCTCTCTCTTCAGAGATGATAGGATGATGCACCGGCTCTAAATTACAATATTAGCCCTTTCTAAATTGGAAGATTCGGGCGGAGATACCCTTTAAGCATATACGAGTTGAGGCGGATCTCAAAGTGAAACTGAAGAGTCATGAGCAAACCGTCGTGATTATCATAGTTTTCTTCAGACTCATATTTAGTCCCACTTTACATACTTTGTAGAGCATTTTCAACCCTTAATGACGACCAAAGTAGAGAGCCTTAAGGAGTAGTAGT